>JARFOD010150566.1:0-26511 GCA_031763545.1 Mopalia muscosa | reverse complement strand
GGAAATGCCATAATATAGTGTATACTGATCCCTGGAAATACTATAAAACTGTGTACATTGATCCGTACTGTGTACATTTACCCCTAGAAATACCACAAAACTGAATACATCCAAAATTTGAAATACCCAAAATACTGTGTATACTGATTCCTGGAAATACTATTAACAGTGTATACTGATCCCTGGAAATACCATTCAACATAGTATACTGATCCCTGGAAATACCATAAAACAGAGTATACTGACCCCTGGAAATACCATAAAACAGAGTATACTGATCTCTAAAAATACCATAAAACAGAGTATACTGATCCTTGGAAATACCACAAAACAGAGTATACTGATTACTGGAAATACCATAAAACAGAGTATACTGATCCTTGGAAATACCATAAAACAGTGTATACTGATTCCTGGAAATACCATGAAACAGAGTAAACTGATCCCTGGAAATACCATAAAACAGAGTATACTGATCCCTGGAAATACCATAAAACAGAGTATACTGATCCCTAGAAATACCATAAAACAGAGTAAACTGATCCCTGGAAATACCATAAAACAGAGTATACTGATCCCTGGAAATACCACAAAACAGAGTATACAGGTGCCTTTGTAGATGCATACACAAATTTCCCTGCATTCACTGCTAGCATTATTTGATCAAATTCAAACTACTATATATGTTTGTTTAGCCACAATCTATTTTCTGAATTTTAGAGAGAAAAAAAAGTAAATGTACATATACAAAACCCAGAAGAAAGCCACAAAATAAAACTAGGAAAAATCTTTACACTAAGATATAACTAATAATATCTTATTTGCAGAATGACTTAATTTGGCAAAAGGTTGTGACTTCCCGAGGGAAGAGATAATACGATTATGCCCTAAAGCTCCAAGAATCCATACCAAGGGCCAGAGAGATGAGAAGCTTTCTTTAAACTCAACACGTTAAGGTATACTGAGAATTGGAAAATCTAGTCCCCCAATTCTTACGTTTGTCTGAACGATTTTATCCAATATTGGCACAAGGGGATCAATATGATCACGGAGAGAATCAAGCCTCTCCTTCTGATCAGGGAGAGTGTCAGAATGTCTGGTGGAGGCGGCCAGCTTTATTCACACAGAGACCAAAATCCTACACAGACAAAACACTTGCCAGTTGAAATGTTTACACTATAACAGGATTTCTACAAACTAAACTTTAAACTAAGCTCATTTTGTTTTCATCTTTCGGGCACTGGTGCATTCATACATACACACAAACATACATAAATATGAGTATATCATTGGATACTTTAAAACTGATTTATAAACTTGCAATAGATATCCTTCCATTCAATGAATCTAATAGGATTAAGGCATAACCAAGTATAACATGACTACCATCTGAGTTCCCTGGGAAGCCAGGCTGCAACTCCAGTGCTAGTTGGCAAATTTACCTACCTTTTCAAAGCATACAAATTTGTTTAAATACTAATTTAGCCTATTATATTGTAGTATAGAACACAAAGTATAACAAAGATGTCCAAATTTATCTGAAAAGAAAACCGTAAAAGAATAACAAGTAGTTCAAATGGATTGCCCTGTATCTTAATTCATTATCTTGCTGCCAGATGAATTTGAAAAAATTACTAATATGCCTGAAATCAAGAAAAGGATGTCCCAAATCATTTTAGTCACAGAAACATCTCCTGGTACGTGTTTCTGATCTTTTCTACCTCCATTTGACAGAAACTCTTGGATCTCTCAAAAAGACTGCCGACTAACACTAGGATTTAAATGACATTATCAGAATCAACTAAAACAAAAACAAACAAATCAACGAAACTAATAAGATTATGATTATGGTCTGAAGTAGTGTTGCACCCACCTTGCTGAGTGTTTTACTTGGTGTGAATGCTGCAGTACAGTGACAAAATAGACACCATGCTCGTTTCAGGCCCTCAGCATCTGGATTGTGATTGGTCTGTCGGATCAGCTGACAGAATATTTCATCTCGTAACTCTATACGTTCTATTCCGCATTTCACCACATACTGAAGAATATGTATCATAGACTCTGGTCTCAGATCTTCTCGGATGTACTTTGTCATTTCCTAAAAACACAAAAGGATGACATTCTTGTGGTAAAAAACATGAGGAACAGAGTGAATGTACAGAATTGGTTTACAGGTTGAAGTACACAGCCCTTTAGTAAGAAAGGAATATTTATAATAATCTTCATGCCATAGTTTAATTATTTGATATTTCTACAAACAAGAAGTCTGCCAAGCAACAAGAAATTTAGCAGCTTTTTTTAAAAAGATTTGCCTCTTGGTTGTAGCTTTGAACCCAACTTTTGGAAACTGCACTCTTCATTCGAACCAATTTTTACCCAACACTGGCCACAAACACTGTCACAATAGAAGGCCACAGTAGTCATAGTCGTTACAATGTACACAATAAAGTTGTGCATCAACTTCTGAATGCCTTGTAGACAAATTATACCTTAAAATTTGTGAAATTATTTGACAAATTTTAGGTTCCTATTGGCCAAAGAAACATATTAATCCATTAGAAATATACATATGAAATAGTTATAAGAATACAGGTTTCCCAATAATTTGATCAGAAAACTTATTTATTGGTTAAGATGACCAATTTTAAGCTTATCCCAAAAAAAACTAAAGTAGGCCTGCCAGAAAACAAAATGCCTGCCAGAAAACAAAATGTCCAATTTATGTCGTCATATAAGTGAAATACCCTTGAGTATGATGTTAAACACCAATCAAACAAACAAACAAACAAATCCAATTTATGAAATTTAGTATCTTAATTTTCATCTTTAATGACATTTCTTCAATTTAAAAAAGATAGATCAGTATTTTGAACTCAAAACTGTCTTTAACCAGATAGAATAATAGTTTGTATATATGTTTGCCAAGAATTTCCAAAGCAATGCTGAGGCATTTCAATTGTTATTGACATTTTTGAGAGGGCTATTTTATTTTTAAGGCTTTTACTTTGCTTGTTAAAGTATCTTAATAGACTGTATATCTTCAGTTATTGGATTCTTTTCTCTTGTTTGTGTTTGTAAACATCCAGAATATATCATCCTTAGACTATATTAAAATAATTTTAAATTTGGTATCTGATTGTTGGTTTACAATATATACCAAAAAATCTAGCAACTGTTTATGTACTAAAAATACAAGCAACTTAGCTATATTCTCTATGTAGTTGTTGTTGTTGGATTGGGGTTTAACGTCGTACTCAAGGGTATTTCACTTATATGTAAGACTACACAACTTAGCTATATTCTCTATGTAAGACTACACAACTTAGCTATATTCTCTATGTAAAACTACACAGACAAAGAAAAGAACACCCTGCCCAAATTTAACACATGTGTAGGACAGTAGCCCAGGGCCCTTATTTCAAATATGAATATAAGTCCAGAATAAAAGTACAATTTTTTACAAATTTAGTAATCAACAACATTTATTCTAATTGAGATGTCTAAACATGCTGAATATGGTTCACAAAATAATGAAATAATTTCTAATGTTAATTTGTGCTACATTTATGAAGATATTTTTATGTTATTTAATATACTTAAGAAATCATTTCATTATGTTTTTCAACTTGAAAAAAAAAATGTAGAAAGATTAATTAATAAAAGGGGATTAGATATATACTAATTGGGTATTTATATTTAAACTATCTATTATGAGCTTTCCTATTTAACTAGATTAGTTTGGTATTTTAAATTTTATTCTGTGCATACATGTTTTCAGTGCTGTAAAATAAAATGTGAAAATATCATCAAAAATGTTCTTTTTCAAAATCATTCTCTCTATGAGTTATTGTTAGTTTTAATACAAACTAATCATCCTGGACGTATGTCCATATTTGAAATAAAGGCTCTGGGCTCATGGCCTATTGGGCTTAAGTCCTCCTGGGCTCCGCCTCCCATTTAGCACAGATAGAGGTTAAGAATGAAGATTCTATATTAAAATGATATATTTGATCACAAGAAAATTTGGAAACCTGGATTGGTCAACAAGATTTGGAGTCAATATTAAAGGTGGTCTCAAAATGTTTGAAAAGTACAATTACATATCAGCTTGGCTTCTGAGTTTCTGCCCCAATAAACCTTGGACCCAATGCACCATTCTGAACAGTGATAGATTACTAAGGGGGGAATGGTCATGCAAGTTTCCCTGCGTGGCTGACTTGACAGTCAGTTGCCTCCAGCTAATAATAATACAGTTCAATTGTGATGTTACAGGAACCTTACTGTAAATAGTCTAAAACCAAGACTTTTCCACATTTTATCATGTATGCTTTTGCTTAGGATTTTGTTGATATTTTTTTCATTATTATAATAATTCATAAAAACGTTTATAACTGAATTCATATGGCAGAACATAAAACATACAAAATCAAGATTTTAGTTTTACATTTCATTCAAATTATTTGACTACTTGTATTATTTTGAGCAGGTCACTATGACATTCCATTACTAGAGACCTATGAGGATGGTTTATGTGCAGCTTTTAATTAATTGGAAAACAGATAAAGCTATTGGAGGTAATATGAAATGGTTAATAACTGCAATTGGTTATTAGATGATAAGGATTTGATAGACTAATTTATATTATAAACTATCAATTTCAGAATATTGTCTATTGTCAGTTAGACATTTTGATACAAATGCCTAAATTGTTATCGTCTGAACACCGGTTTCCAAACATACAGAATAGAGCTAACAGCAGTATTTCATCAATAACTTACAATAGGATTTATCTTATACTTTTCTAAGAATGTTTTGAACGGTCCACAAAGGTAAAAACTAATTTATTTGTGTTTCTTTGTTTGATTGGAGTTCTTTAACGCGGGACCTAAAGTAATTTCATGCATATGACAGCATGTGTGAAGAAAACCACCCTTAAATCACTGGTAACAAACAAAAACAGATGGACTCCTTCCTTATTGCCACTAAGCTCAGAGAGCAACAAGGCAACAGGAAGCTCCACCATCCGCAAAGTATTTGTCACGTTCTCTACTAAAATTACTAAGCTAGAGGAAGTGCAAAGTTAGCAGATAGAGTCAATTACAAGAGAATTTATGGGTTGAGAGACAAGAGCATGGTCAAAGGAACACGTTAATTGTCCAGTAGCAGCAGTACTACTAGACATAAATCTGTCAGTTTAAATTGCTTCCTCAATGCTCCTTCAGCAAAACCCCTAATTATAGTTAGTTGCCGCCATCACATTAACTGACAATGACCAATGTAGTTGAGAAGTGTCCTGGGGCATTCTTCTATCTCACAAACAGGCACATAACAGAACATCTTCTATTATTCACACAGCAAACTAATCATTGAATATTCACTTTATTTAATTTATAATCACAGACCAGCTCTTACTATTAACAGCAAGTTATTGAGGATAACAAGTTGTTGAGGATAAAAAAATCCAAAAGGTGTTTTTTAAGTTTCCATTACATTTTCTTGTATTGTTTCGTATTGTATTGTATTTATTTCAGTATCCAACAGGCACAAAGGCCCACTTACAGGTCTGATAACAAGACATTTAATAACAGTTACAATATAAATTACATAGAATAGCAATTGAGATAAATAATAGTTTCATATGAAATAATGTCAATGTAAAAAACAAAAACATTAAATAAAAAATAAAAAATTCTTTCTGCACTTCTAAGTGATTGTTTTTATTTGGTTACTAAATTCCGAAATATTTTAACCTTAAATAACCATGTATCTGGGCATAAATACAACAGTACAAGTACAAGTATCATGTATACGGACAAAAAACTGCCTTTGTTTCCTTCTGTTTTAACAAACCCCATCCGTGTACAGATGTTAAGAAATGATCTTGTCTGTTTATATCTGATGAATTTGTTTTTTTAGATGTACTAAAATTGTTTGTTAATATAGTGAACTTGTTTTTTAGATTTCATTCAAATGACACCTGTAGACCACCAAGAACCATCATATTGTGGCCCTTGGGCTGTTTGTGTATTATTTGCAAATAAAGAAAATATATAAAAAATATAATGGTAAATTATATTATTGATAGTTACATGGTTAAACTGTGGTGTTATGAACTCATATATCAACTAGTTCAATAGCTCAATGAGTGACCTCATACCAAACTCAACCAGGTCTTGTCTGATACAGTTTATCATCTGTGTACAAACAAATAGAACGGAATAATAGTATATTAGGTAAGAAAGAACTTTTTCATCAGAAAACAATTATTAATATTAAGCAAATACTGATAACAAATGAGGATAAAACTGTGTAAACATTGTCGGCATAGTTCATGAGTTCTTTCAACTCAAGTCAATATTTGATAGAATAAATATCAGCAGTAAATTATACAGAGCACAAAGACAGTGTTTGTTTTTATTTGTTCAAGCTATGGCGGTTAATTTAGAAATCAAATATTTGCTATCAGATATACTGAATTGAAAGTGCACTAAACATGCCATCAGTTTCAGGTATATTTCACTGATCAAGAAGGACAAATCTGTAGGTCTTTCCTGAAGATATATATACCTCAGGTCTTTCCTGAAGAATACCTCAGGTCTTTCCTGAAGATATACCTCAGGTCTTTCCTCAAGAATACCTCAGGTCTTTCCTGAAGATATACCTCAGGTCTTTCAGATAACAGCATGTATATTATACATTGCCATTCAGTATTACTACTCTAAAATAAATATGGAAAATTCTAAAATTAATGTCAAAAGACTGAGAAAAGTAAATAAAAAATAATCCTAATAATACAATTTCTGGAAAAACAATCCTGATAATCACACTAACCCTAAAACTTGTTTAATCACTTTAATTAACAATATTTCACTAATCCTCTATCACTAAAAACTAATTAAATTGATCCTACCCAATTGTCTTTATAGCACCTGAGTATCATAAGACTCTGAGGTGGAGCCAGCAGCAGTAGTACATGTTAAGCTCTACTGTGCTAACTAAATTGAAGCTGCCTTAACTGATTGATTGCTGGATTAACAGATACCAGGGCTATAGATGGCTACTTTGACAGGACTTTAAACTTTGGGCCTCACACAACTTTATATGGAACAAGATTATTCCTTGATTTATTTCGTCTTCAGTGTGTGTTTATGGCATCCTCATTTCCCACGTCAAATAGGACCAGTGAGCAGTCTTTTAAATAAAGTATTATTCACCCTTTTGACATAATGAATGACTGCAATGTATGGACATTTGGCTGAATGCTATTTCAGGAAGCTGGTCAAACTAGCGATTATAATTGAGCATTGAAGTGCATCAGGAAACTCTTGAAAACGATGCATACAAATCGTTCAACATGAAATCCTATCTCAAAAGGGATAATTAGAAAACATATATATTTTTTTATCTATATGTGTACCTATATGACAATTCTGTGATGTGCCCTTACATGTTAGTGACAACAGAAGTGTAGTGATTACATGTGGAAGTATGTGACTGCCATTTGTCCCTATCAACAGCATTATGGTTTTTGTCAAACTTTTAAATCTCCCATAATTCCTCTGGCGACTTGGGTTCTTCTAACTTTATGCACTGCACACTAAAGGACACTAGCCTTAAGAAATTGTATAGAATGTACCTCACTGCCATTTACATTTATAGGCACATTGTTATCTTTTATTCAATTGAATCCCGGCTACAATATAATGGGTTTTTTTCAGTACCACACAAAACCGTTTTCTGGTAATTATCACAGACCACAAATCATATTTACTTGGGCTACTGTTTCTTTATTTGGCTCATATTTAAATTCTACTCAAGGGTTTTTTATTTTTATGATTGTCTATGTCTGATGAAACACTGTAAGAATATCCCTTCAATTAACAGACTCTGTTACCCGAAGTGAAATTTATCCATTTGGTGGTCAAATCATAAATTTTACATACCTTAAAAATGTTGCATGCTAACTGTATGTTCTCAATATCATGTAACCGGAGATGTGAGGTTGGTATGGCACCACTTTTATTATACTGCAACATCTCCTCCTTCTTAAGAACATCCTGTAAAAAAAGTAAAGTTTAGAAATAATAATAATTAAACTTTATTTTATGAGGGTAAATCTTTACAAAATGAGTCCCTCTATCATAAAGTCATAGAATATAAAAATGGCGTCTTTTTATCTCATGACGAGGTCACATGGTGAACAGTTACAGGAAAGACTTCCTGCTTTATTTTGATTGAGTGTTATTCCCAATGTATAATCCTGATGTCTGAGATTGCTTTACTTTATGTCTACCGAGTTCAATACAACATGTCAGTTGCGATCAACTTCGAAGAATCTATAACAATATTAAAATCAATTTCAATATCTGCAGAAATACATTTCGGCAAATACTGAATAGACAGTATTCCAGAAGGTGGAGTCACTTTGTAATGATTAGAAGGGTTCCGCACAAATAAGCCTAAAACATATCTATGCAATCATTAGGCGACTTATCTTTATTCATAGATAATTGCTAATAACACTGGCACCATATCACAGACATTGTTGTTAAACTGGAGAACATTGGCACCATATTGCAGACAAAGCTTCTATAAAGCTTTAAAGCACTGTCACCAAATCATCACCATTTTTGCCAAGATTGAGAGCATTGTCACTATATCACAGACATTGTTGCCGGCTTTGGGAACATTGTCACTATATCACAGACATTGTTGCCGGCCTTGAGAGCATTGTCACTATATCACAGACATTGTTGCCGGCCTTGAGAACATTGTCACTATATCACAGACATTGTTGCCGGCCTTGAGAACATTGGCAGCATATCAGACATTGCTGCTAACATTGAGAACATTGGCATCATATCACAGACATTGTTGCTAACCTTGAGAACATTCGCACCATATCACATACATTGTTTCTAACCTTAAGAACATTGGCATCATATCACAAACATTGTTGCTAAACTGGAGAACATTGGCACCATATCACTGACATTGTTGCGAAACTCCAGAACATTGGCACCATATCACATACATTGTGGCTAAACTGGAAAACATCTGCACCATATCACAGACATTGTTGCTAACCTTAAGAACATTGCAACCATATCCCTGACATTGCTGCAGACTTTTAGAACACTGCACCATGTCACATACATTGTTAATTGCTAAGCTTGAGAACATTCGCACCATACACATAAAGTGAACTTAAAGTAGAAAACACTGATACAGTATAATACAATACAACTCTGAACTTGGGAACATATGGCATATACTTGTATATCTCAATGAGAATTTCTTTGAAGCATGTTTATTTAGTCAAGTGGAAAATCTAGTTTCTACAGAGCACGCCTGGCAAAATCATGCAACCATGCGACACACAGGAGCTTTGGTGAGAAATTTTTTATTTTTTTTTACTATGATTTTTTTTATAAAATCCACTCCAATATCGATGTCAAACCAAAAAAAAATTTATGGGATAAAAGTTAAACTAATAGTATATGTTAAGGATTTTTTTCTAACTGTATTTGCTGTAGAATCTGGCAAGAAATTTTTGTGTATAGTTAATGTATTGTCTCCAGTGATTGCAACTAATGGCAGTTCACAGTTCTGAGAATAGTTAAATAATGGACAAAAAACGTTTTACTCTTTGGCAATAATAAACTTCATTATCATCAGTGTCAAATGTTTGAATAATCACCAAAAGCAGGTTTAAATAACTTGTCCATAATTAATTTGCCTGTTCTCAAAAGCGTGAACCATAATGAGTTTAAATCTCTGGAGACATTATTGCCAAAGAGTCAAATGTTTTGCAGGAAAGTAACTGTTTAACGAACAAAAAAAAAAACAAATGATTAAATACAATCCCTAACATCTATGATAGCCAAGTTAATTATCACATCTTTGTTTCTATTTACTGACAGAGAAACATTTGTGAGACACTATCTAGTAATTTATAGCAGTGAACTTCCGTTCAGTTGGCATGCAGCCTTCATCAAACTGGTGAGATAGGTGCACAGCAGTTATCTATATATTGTATGTACTATGGTACAAACGAGAATGTTCTGACAGGTGACAAAAGAGAAGGACATGAGGGGAATATCCCCAAATACACATTAGGTAACATCTCTCTCCATCAC
This sequence comes from Mopalia muscosa, assembly GCA_031763545.1. NCBI lineage: Eukaryota > Metazoa > Mollusca > Polyplacophora > Chitonida > Mopaliidae > Mopalia > Mopalia muscosa. The sequence continues at coordinate 16,372 of JARFOD010150566.1, read as the reverse complement.
TGTTTTTGGTAGGTTGTATCATTTTCATAGACAGCTTCATAGATTTTTTACTAGCAACTAAATTGTTTTTGGTTCTAAAATAGTCTGATTCGCTACTGAATTAATATTTGGTTGTCACACTAGCATTTTCAATTTTTGTGTTCCACTAACACAGATTTTTACCATCTACAACTTTCTCCTCACCATAATGGCACCGAATTTTGTTAATGACACCACATTTTTTTTTATACTTTGGGCTTTTGGTTTCACCTGACTGTATAATGGATTAATTCAAAAGCTTAAATTGAATATTTGTATAGTGTGTTTCATAAATATTCCGACTAGTACCAAATTCTCCCGTAACAGATATGGCATACTGTTACGAACAAATTTAGTGATTTTAAAAAAAAAAAAAGTTGGATACACCTTTGTACTGGTTTGTATGGATGTATTTAATGTCCCTTTTAACCCAAACTTATTTACAATTTCTCATTTCTAGTCATATAGGTTTATTGACCACATAATGGGGATCTAAGTGTTTTTTATGGACACCTGATCAGCAACCAGCTGCAGATTATTCCACAAACTGGAGAAATACTGTTTTGTTAAAATTCAAGAGAGCAAATAATTGGAAGGATTGTGTGTTTTTTCTGAAATGACTAAATAATACTGAAATTCTATCATGTGTTTGTACTGAAAATAAATCTCTACAAGTAAGTTTTTGTTTGTAGTTGCCAGTAGTATTATAGCCAAGTCAAAGACAAATAGACAAAACAAAGCCAATCAAACAAACAAACACATGAACACATATTGACAGGACATTTGACTTGGTCAATACAGGTAAAGGTTACCAGGTATCAGATAATCTCAGTTACTATGACATTACTAATTGAAAAGATAAGTACATGTAATACAGCAAAGATATTGTATTCCAAGTCCAAGCTTCTCTCATCTTCATCAAGGAGCAAAGATTATTTATTTCAACCGAAACCGTATAAATACATTCCTCATGGTTGCTTCAGACCTGGTCTTGAATGGAATGAGAATTGGCTTTGAAGGTCTCATATAGGGCACTAAAGGTCAGTTATACAGAGGAGTTTCCCAACCATCAAGTTTGTTTAGAAACCGGAATTTGAGAAATTGAAAGAATAATGTGAGAATGACTAAACCTGATGGTCAATTATATTGGTCCTGAAATTTGATACTGAACTTTTATCTCCTTGAATGGTAGGTTATCTATTGAAATAGGAAAGGAAATTGGTTGTCCCAGAGACCCAGTTAAAGGCATTTAAAGGTTTTCTTCTGATGTATTTGTTCTGTTTAAGTTAAGGACCTGGGCTGCCTGTCATGATTACACAGCGACAACAGTTTGCCCAAATTTGAGTGGTTTTGTTCTAACCATATTATTCAACACCATAACACTTGGGATATGGTAATTTAAACATATCTAAGTCTAAGATATTCTGAATTCTGGTACCTCATGTTTCAAGAATAATAACGAATTTCATTTTTTTTCTCATGCGAAGCATTGAGATTATTGAACGAAAAATATGGAAATTTAACAGGAATTTATATGCTGATGCTTTCAAATTCTTGAAACAAAGTTTCCTCTCGGTTTTCATCATCAAGAACAGTGTAAAATGGACAATCTGTCATCATATTTGTGATATACATTTGAGATAAACGCTAATCAAACAAAGAAACAAATCTAATCATTCCGGACAGTTAATGCATTGAACCGCATGTAACACAATTAGAAATTTGAATTTCATTCTTAATCCTTTTGACTGTAGATTCAAGTCAAGTATGGAAATAGAAGTTTATTTCATTGGGCTGTACCTCTTGAATTTGGTAAACTTTGGACCTATTATTCATTTACAATATTTATGAATAACTTAAAAACATATAAAAAGTTAAACGCTGTTCTGGAAACAAAGACTGAAAGTGTTTGTGCAAATATAAAGCCAAAGATCAGCGGAGGACAGAGACCGCTCCCAATAATGGTCCATACTTCTCCAGCCTTGCATAACATTGTGCCATATGGTCCATACTTCTCCAGCCTTGCATAACATTGTGCCATTCTTTAAAGTCCTAACACACTCAGTAAATAACAACGCAGAGTAAAACTTATTTAGAGACAGAATTAAGACAATTTAAAAAGTTAATATCTTCTTGTTTATGCAGTGTCAGTTTGGTGTATCCAAAAGGGAAGCACAATGACAAAACATCTATATGATAATGAGTCTTCCACATTAGTCAAGGCTATTTATATGCTAATCACGTCTCCAGATGAAATGACATATGAGTTACAAAATGTACTAACATGACAGCTACATGTTACAACATAACTGTGCAATCAATAATTCTCAACTCTGAATAAAGGCATAAACGGCTTAAATATTTCACCAGTTTTAGAGAACAGGAAATTAGGATATAAATGGGTCACCGGAGTGTTCCAGCTGTTGATTTATTTGCCGGAAATGGTTGGTAAAAACCACGCTTCAGGAAAATCGGCAGAATTTAAAACAGTCTTTAATGAACCTTCAAGAAAATTTTAAAAAACTTATTTCCCCCCAGAGTGCCAAACATAAAAAAGTTCTGACAGCTTACAATATTAAATTTGAGTTTATAGATACCTGCCTTACATTTAATGTATGAATTTACATTAATTCAATTCTGATGGCAGAAAGACAATAGCATGCACCAAATAAATATTACAATGCGACGGGTTGTTTCACTGTATGTAAAAGTTTGTTTCAATTTCAGTCCATATAAACTGCAATTATCCAAGACATTTCTTTATGTTTGGCATCATTTAAAAATTTCAAAATTTCAAAATACTGAGCTTTTCAAATAAGTCATTATTCTGTTCAACACCACACTAATTGTCTTGTCAAGATAATGATGTGATGACAACTACCTTTCTTTATAAACCAACCCCCTGAGAGAATAGAACACTATTACAGACCTGTGTTTTTCATTCGTCTAAAGCAAATCAAACCCAACGTTTCTATTCTGAGAACCCTTTGTCAGTGTTGCAATATAAGGGAATTGGAATAATATCAAATATTCACACTCGGCTAGATTACATTTGCATGTAACTTAAGTGTTCAATACAATAATGTAACAAGTTTCTTTTCCCTGGTGGTCAGTTAAATGAAATGTGGTAATATAGCACGGTCGTAATTTTAAATGTTTCCCAAAAATATTTATAAACTAGTAAATAATAATGGGAAAAATTGAAAGGACAAAAGATTCTGCAACACAAATGTCCACAGACGGAACTTGTTATTTCACATTTCAATGACACTCTAGTAAAAAACATTCGTACAATTCAAATTTTATAGAATCCTAAGAACAGCCATACCAGAAGAATGTTCATCTATTAAATAGCAAATTTTACCGTTTGTTTGATTGTATTTTAAAACAGGTCATAATAATGTCTAACTCAAGAGATGCATGCTGGTGGATGTAAATAGAACAAAGGAATCATGTCAGGGACCAGAGCAGGTCCTCTGATTTGAGGTGAGTGATCTGTGTTAAAGCATAGGACAGCACACCTCAAATCAGAATGCCTGCAGAGAGAAACTGTTTTCCCCAATACTATCAACAATAACAACGTGCAATAAGACAAGGTTTACAGATTGACATTGTAAGACATCCCTACACATCAGCTTTACTGTGGATTTACCAGAATTAATCAGGTGTGTAGCTCGGTCAAGCTGTCGGCTTGGTCAGGCAAAGGTCTCAAGTCTGATCACCCACATGTAAATTTATATTTGGTACATTGATAAATTGGTATTTCCTGACAGTTTTGTTTTTAAATATAAATATATTGGCAGTAAAAATAACTTGTGCACTGAAAATTTGACAAAATATATTACATTACAATCAATTATATTCACCAATAAAAAAAACCCAGGGTGTTGGCTAGAACTTGGGACACCTTCTTTTATTCAACTTTTCACCCTCCAATATAACTCTTGAATAAGATAAATTGAAAGCGACATCTGAAGAGCATCGACAGACAGTCCGGTAAAGTAAGGGTCATTGGGTTTGAAAGATAAATGACAGATGACTTTCTACTCACCGCAGTTTTTCTTTTTAAGGACTTCATAACAGAGCCGGTAAATCCTCTCATATGCTCGTTAAAATGCTCCTCAGCGTATTCCAATATATCACAGACTTCAATCTCCATTGTGGAACTAAGCGGGCTTGCAAAGGAATAACTTGTGTTGGAGGTTATTCTGTCTCGACTATCCTCTTTAGGTATCACAGACGGCGTTGGAGGAGTTTCCAGTAAATGACCAGAAGCAAGAGTTGATGGAGAGTCCATGGGTAATATGGGAGAGGGAGGTGACAACGGGCTGGTAAAGGACATGTTCTCAACATTGTCTATTGTACCATTGTTTAGTATTGAAGTCAAGGGTAGCTCTGGGGGTGGATAGGCCGGAGGTAATGGTGGAGCATGGGGTGGTGGTGGTGGTATAATAACTGGCATCAAAGCTTCATTTACCCCAACTGGTATAGGTGGCGCCAGGGGGACAACAGATATGGCACTACTGACTCCTACATCCTCACCACTGTAAATAATACTTTCTTCCATTGGAGTTTGTCCTCCTTGTATTTCTTGCACTCCAGGAAGGGGTGGTGGTGGAGGAGGAATATCACAACCATTTGTGAACTCTGCAGATACTGAGGATGGAAGCGGTGGAGGTGGAGAGGGAAGTGGCATAGAAATCACTTCATCCACCGAGGGTACATCGTCGTCTTCAATGATCAGAACTTCCCCATTTTGTTCTGGTGCCAATTCAGCCATTTCTTTTAAGATTTTCGTGCTGTTCTGTCAAAGGAAAATTAAAATAAAATAACAAAAAACTACACAATACATTGGTACTTACAGAAATTTACATTTACAATTTAAAAAAAACAAAACAAGTTGGAGCTATTCCACAAGTACAGAGTACTTGATGCAGAATTAATGTTAAAGTGGAGTAATATAATATCTTAATGACTTAATCGCAGCTGTCCACAGAGGAATTATACAGTGCAGGAATCACGTCTGTTAAAGGGGCTCTCAGGCACAACTTCAACCATTTATCGAAGCCGCTTTCACATCTGCTGAGAAAGATCAATGAAATCTCTTCCGAACAGAGCGCTCCCAGATTTTCCAATTTCTAGCAGTCTAAAGAAAGGTGAATCCGGTGATAGCATTCACAAAACCTTCTGTGTCTGCATATTTGTTAATCTCACCACTATAACATACCAGATTTTCTGCCACTATGAGAGAAAGCAAAAAGTGTCGCTTCAGGCGATTGGTCAATGGCTTTGTACTCCACTAAAAACCCATTATCTAGCGCACGGCAGCACTGGACCGTAAAGAAATAGTGTTACAAGTCAACAAGGACGAGATCAATAACGCTTGCACGTGCCATTAATACTTATCACGTCAATTCTAGTGAGGTCAACGGATCTCTATTCCATCATCACACTAAACACATCCTTCCAATGACAAGCAATATTTAACCCTGTTCCCGGCTTAATGAGCGGGAAAATCAACCACCATACAGAGCTTAATAGCTTCTATAAAAACAACCGCCCATTAAAACTATCGATGCCATGGCCTCAAACAAAATAGAGCTTGTTCATAGTTAGTTGATTAAGCTTGTAATACCCGTTGGTGGCTGGTGGGTAATGGTTTGGGAATAAATAAACATAGAAGATAACAAATCACATACTGATAGCCTTCCTTAATTATTTATCATACCTCCACAGCGATTCTGTTCATAAATTGCCTCGCAGATTTCTCAAATCAATACCACTAGCATCAGGAACACAGAAGACATTTGAAAACACAATTTTTTTTAAAGAAACTTTGCATAATCTCTATATTATAATCCCTATTTTTAGATCAGATGAAAACAGTTTTATTTGTTTAAATGGTATCAGTTCTGTGTGAATGGTCAGTCAGATGTTCATACCATGCTCCTCCATTTCAAAGTCCATACCAAAGAGGATTGTGAAAATTTTTGTGATCAACACAAACATGTCAAACAGTTTTATTTCTTTTGTTCATTTAAAGTGGCAAATTTGAGTTTTCAAAAGAAGTCATCCGAGATAGTTTATTGCTGCGAAATCAAATTGACCTTTGCTAAATCTCTTATTAAAAATATATATATATTGTGTGTAATACCGCTGTAATTTTATTGTTAAGTTACAGATTTTGATGGGATTTTATTTTTTAATACCAACTGATATTGTATTTCCTCACCTCTTGGTTGCAAGAATATACAAAATTAACATTAGATGCTTTAAGATCTATTCCATGAGATCTGCAGCAGGATTTACATCTAATGAAGTTTTGTGAGGTCAAAGAGCCATTCTAAAGCTGTGGTCTATCAATTTATTCTGATATAAAAACAGAGACAGCCTTTTTTAACCTAATCTTACCTCTAACAGTTGATCGAGATCATCAAACTCTTGGTTGATTAACTCAAGAGCCTTTTCTTTCTCACTTCCCTCTGCTAACGGTATCGTCTGATTAACATCCAGGCTGTCAAGAAAGTTAAACATCTCGTCGAGATCGAGAGAAGACGGCGTCACATCTATGTGGTGTTTCTCCCACATTGACTCAATCGTCTTCGTTAGAGATTCCAAGGCGGTCTGAGACTCCCTGTTTGAAGAATAACAGAGAAATATCACACTTGTACGACCACATCTTTCTCCAATAATCAATGTTACCACGTTATGGAGTGTTAGATTGATTAGTTCTGTAAGTGAAGACATGACAGTCTGGGAAATCTAGACTTAGTATCACACATCATAATCCAGATATTTTCCATCATAATAGTGGCCTGTCAGTTAGATATTTACATCCTTCACAAACCCTAATACAGATATGCACTCAGTCTCTCTTACATTTGTATATTATTCTCTTACGAATCAGACATACTGTATTTGCAATGAAACTACACTGCATTTTGCCTCATTCAAACCACTTGTCCCCACCACAAGGATAGGACAATCCAAACTCAACTGTTGACATACATTTTTCTTTCCATACATAGTATGGTATGCCAACCGTAGATGCTACTGGCTATTCCCAATGACAAGATACAGGACGTCCACAAGATGTATAGCATGGTGCTATTTGGTGCTGACACAACAGCAAACAGGATTTGTAAACGTCCAACTAAATCAAGTTGATTTGAAATCTACCCGAATTCCCATTGCAGCAAACTTTTGCCAAATCTTCCTTAAAACTAAATCTAACAAGCTGAGTAGCTAGCAGGTCCACCACTAAAGGTTTTTTTTGGAGAAAATATGCTCATAATCCCAGTCAATTAAACTTTTCTTGCTTTGTATAAGAACTAAAGAGTCCAAGCTGAGTAGCTAGCATGATTTTTGCATAAATCTGGCCTGTACTGTTATGGTGAACAGTCAAAGGCATTCCTGCGGCATTCACCCAAATAAATTTTGAGGTTACATTATACAAGTCTCAAAACTATTTGTTTTCAAGTTAGCGTGTTCACAAGCATTTGTGACGGATGGCGGACGAACAGTAACAGGAGGAAGCTACATATACCAAGTTTGAATTTAATCCATGAATTTATTCTCAACCTATTGTGTTCCATACAGGCATGAATATTCTAAAATTATGTAATAACAGCCATTTTGTTAAACGGAATTTAGTGAAATGCAATCCCATTCATCGTCTAAACAGGAGAAAGCTACATACCAAGTTTGAAGTTAATCTGTGAATTTGTTCTCTACTTATAGTGTTCACAACACATACGATGATGAATATGCTAAAATTATGTAATAATGGCCATTTCGTTAATTGAAATTTGGTGATTTGCAATACCATCCGTCGTCTTAACAGGTGGAAGCTAAATATCAAGTTTGGAGTTAATCCGTGAATTTATTCTCTACTTATTGTGTTCACAACACATAAAGGCATGAATATTCTAAAATTATGTAATAACAGCCATTTTGTTTTACAGAATTTAGTCAAATGCCATCCCATTTGTCGTCTTAACAGGAGGAAGCTACATACCACGTTTGAAGTTAATCTGTGAATTTGTTCTCTACTTATCGTGTTCACAACACATAAGATGATGAATATGCTAAAATTATGTAATAATGGCCATTTCGTTCAACGGAATTTGGTGATTTGCAATACCATCCGTCCTCTTAACAGGTGGGAGCTACATACCAAGTTTGAAGTTAATCAGTGAATTTGTTTTCAAGTTAGCTTGTTGACAAGCATTCGTGACGGACGGACAAACGGACGGAGGGACGGACGGACACCGAGTAGCATTTCTAAGTCCCCCCCTCCTACTATAGTAGTGGTGGACAATAAAAATATACCCCTTACATAAAAGAAGAAGAAATCTATTGTTAATAGAGTTTTCTGGATAACGTGGTCCTTATACAGAGTGGGAAAGGGATGAAGTAATCAAGTCACAAATTTACTTTGCATGAAATTGGATAATAAACCCATTTGCATTAGGCTGTAAGATGTGCGACAGACAGGATTCCCAGATTATAGAGCCATCCATCCTTTATACCACAACATGTCTCCAGGTGTTCCTCATCTCACGTTGTGTATTGAATTGTGTTCTTTAATTTTAGCCTACATAGTATCTTCTTCTCAGACGTGATTTTAAATAATCCCCAAATCAATATGGTTACCAGCCCCAGACATAATATTTATGGCTCAAACATTCAAATACTATCAGGGGTAAATTAAAAATAATTTTTCAAGAGTTAAAAATAAAAACGTTGTCATCTTATGACAATTACAAACAATTTTTGTCTTCATTTTCCGTTAAACGTATTCCTTTGATGGAGATATATCAGCATAATATAAATCACAATGTTTCACAAGCAGACATGGTCATCTGTTTTATTCTCCATAGCAGATAAATTATAAGAAAATATCTTTCCATGAATCTGAAAGAGCAGAATGCAAAGCAAAGTGCTGAAATAAATATTTGAGAATATATATGTGTGTGTTCAGGAATATTTGGTGATAAAATTGCTATAGACTATTTGAGGATCCCATCAGCAGGAGTCTATTGTTTAAGGGTATCACCTGGCCTGACTACTGTGTAGTCTATATTTACACACTTACAGATCAGGCAAATGTTTAAATTCGAGATTTAAAAAAAATATTTCCAATTCAAATGTTGGGATATGATTTTTACAATTCTGATACAGAATTTAAATTAGATTGTTTGTTTGATTGGGGTTTAACATCATACTCAAGGGTATTTCACTTATATGAGGATGTGCCAGCCCAATGGGTGAAAGAAAACACCCTCGACACCACTGGCAACAAACAAAGACAGGACGCGACAAATACAGGACAAAATACAGACACCACAAACAGATCAGCTTCCTGTTCCCATTTAGCCCTGAGAGCACCAGGGCAACAAGAAGCTTCCAACCGCCAGCATTTGAATTAGAAGACTCTGGTTTTATTGACAAAATTTGACTGCATGATTTCCCCTATTCAGTTTTCGTGAAATAAAAGTACTGTTCATTAAACCAAATAGTGTTGTTTGAAATACATTTAAGCTGTTTCCTCTACTTTCATTTTTTTCTGTACAGTACTATGGGAAATGCCTACTCTTTGGCCATTATTGTACCCACATAGTGATCTTTTCTCCACTTCATCTCAATACATAAATCTGAAAAAAGGTTATTTATATGTTTTGCATAATTTTTAGCTTTAGAGAAGATGAAAAGTTATTTTTTGTAACTTTAACGCAATATTGCAAAACAAACTAGGACAGGTATTTAAAAATTGAATGGCAGTTTTGTTCAAATATGCACTACACATTTATGTAAAGAAATAATAACAGTTTGAAAAACAGGTACTTTATTGAAAATACATTTTTTTTCTGATTTATTGTTTTACATTCAAAGACAATTCAGATTATATTTATATGTGGTGAAAAGTTCCTTATATTTTTGGAAGTAAAATGGTCAAACATGTACATAATTTATTGATGTTAGACACCCTATCTTGAAAATTAAAAAAATATATATATTAGCTGTCAACCCGATTTATAGAATTCTGATTGAGATTGTTTCACTCATATGATGGCTTGTCAGGGCTAAGGCCTAACAGGTGAAGGAAACCATCCACTGCAGCTAGTCAACAGTAAGACACAAAGAGATGTGACAGTGACAGAGTTGACTTTCTGTTGACACAATGCTTGGAGAGCAGCAGAGCAACCAACCATCTAGTTACTCCTTTGTGAATATTAGCTTGACTTTAATAGAAGAACGTCTAAAATGGCTGATGTTCTGCGATAAAAGTATTTATCAAAACTTTCTTAGAAACAGAACTGAAAAATGTTCAAATCGCAAGTTATTCCTTTCAGCAGTGGTACAGTTCAGTGCGTATGTGTCTGCCAGGCTTGACAAATAAAGGTTTTGGTGTTTTCAACATCTGCTCCAATTTTAGTCTAACTTTTTTTTTACTATTAAATTGTATTTTATTTTTTTATGGACAACCTGTTTAAAAAAGACATAATCAATACTATTTCATTATGCTGTGGCAAAACAACATGGATAATGTTAACAAATGTCTGCCATGACAGACATCCATGGGACAACAACAGCAGAAGGGAACTTGAATAATTCACTCCTCTCAATAAAGATAATTGTCCTAAAATTCAGTACTGCCTGTAGACCGTATGCTTATCTTAAATATAAAATTGCTGAAAGCGGGTTTGCTGGGAAAGTTGAGTATTAATTAATTAGAATGTAATAAAATTCATCCAATAATCCATTTATTACTCAAGACAAAGGGCTGCTCAAATAAACAAAATTGGTTTTAATGTTAAGATAATTGTTAAGGGTAGTGATGCTTATTCTGTTTGTTAATAACATATTTATTCGGTTGGGGTTTAGGTTATTTCACTCACATGACACCACACTGGTGAAGTGAGTGAACAGAACAGGGTCTTATTTTAAAGGGACATATTGATAGGTTTCCCACATTGTTTGCAGTGTTCATCTACTTTTGCTACTTCATATTTTAACAGTTTTGTCAATCCGATCATTAAGGAAGTTTGTACTACAAAGCCATTTTACCATATATATTATAAATGCACTTTTGTGTATATAAGAAATCTGCAAAGCAGCGACAAAGGCAAATGTTAGGTTATATCACAACATTTTAGGGTTATATCAGAAAAATGAACAGCACAGGCCTGTAGAACGACATGTTGAAAATAAAAAATAAAAATTTAAAAACATAAAATCAGCCGTCTTGTCTTTGTTCTTGATAGCAATTAAGCCATTTCTCAAGAAACCTTCAGATAGCTGATAGCTTTTCCCCTATAAGCCACTTAAGGATGAATTTTGATGATGCTATCGTTTTAAAGCCGTCAGTCAGAAAGTCAAATTGAGTAATCATGATTTTAGATAAAATGGTGGAATTTTTTGTAAGATGTCCCTAATAAAATAGCCATTAAAGGGAAATAGGATTTTTGTTTTTAATGTAATACAGTTAGGTGTCAATCAGATTTCAGTTGGCAATGAAAATTTATGCACTAATTTGGTGACATGAGTCAGACAGCCCTTTTGTTCTTGAGTTACTGGAGATAAATGCACTTCTGAAAATAAAATCTGTAAACATTCTCACCATCAGGTATCACCTATCTCCTCATGTACAGACAGAAGATGGTATAATATATTTATACAAGAAAGATCCTATTCTAACAGTATTAAGTTTTTGCCATTTGACAGCATATCTTTCAGGCTGTCATATTTTTCCATCAGGAACAAATTGGATGATGATATCGTTTAGTAGCTGTCCATCAGAAAGTCCTGAAAACCAATAATCTGTGGTGTCAGAAGAACCACATGGAAGAGAGAGAGAGTGAAGACACATTCAGTAGATGTCTGACATGACATTAAGCAAAGTGATGTGAAAGGCATGGAATGATTTGGCTTTTCATTTGATTGTGGTATCATGACATAGGTTAGGTTTATGTCAGCATGCTATCCCAATCAGTCAACTAAACAAACCTTAGAAGAAACAACGACAAGACGACAAGCACAGGATACAAAACCATAGTGAAAACATTAACAACTGTGCACATTTACAATGGAAAATATCTAACAAATCAGTTTCGTTTTCCCCTTGGCTCAGGGTGAACAAGGGTACAGGAAGCACCTGCCAGATTTAGTTTACACCATTATAAAAAGCAATGTGTTGTGAGAGAGAAACAGAAAATGACATCCACTGAGAGAGGTTAACCATACCAGATAGAATCCAAACAAGCAATAACCACTGCTAAAGTAAGCCATACAATAGACAAAAGTGAACCACATATTGCCACACGTTTAACACTTTTTTTTTCTTTTATTGTCCAATAATTAAAAATAGCTTTAATTTATTGACACAAACATACAACAATATGGAAATATTTAAATTGATTACAAAGGTGAACACAAATGAGTATCCTAAATCACCTCAATTTGGTTTATGACCAATCCTAACTTCTTTGCTTGTTATGACAATATTACAGCATGTAAACAACAACAATATGTTTCCTTGGAAACATTGATGCTTTCCAACTGAAAAATTCATCTTCTGGCTCTCAGACACAATTCCATGTCTTTTAAATAGGTTCCAAAATAGTAATTGTATGGATTAATTTGGGGTGATTTAGGGTAAATAATGTGTGCTATTGATGAGAGAATCCACCAAGACAATGGTCAAAAACAACAACAAGATACCAGACAATCAATGAATGATTGGACAACAGACCTACTGTATAAATTAACAGTACAAGTCAAAGACACAACCTGTTAACTTTGAGAGCATCAGATAACATAAGCTTCACATCGATGATAAAAAAGTGAGAAGAAATAAATGAAGGAACATCACAAGAAACAGTGAGATGAAATAGACAACAAAAAAAGAAGAGAGATACAATGAGATTTAAAAACATAAAAAAAAAGAATGGAAGGCAGGAATGAAGCCAAAAGAGGAATCCAGTGGTACAGTGAGCTGAGAAAATCCCCTTACCAGGCTCTGCGCTGTAGAGTTCTCAAGATTGTTATATGGGCTGGCAGCTTTTCTCTATCAAAAACAGAAGGCTCATCAGCTCAAGGATTTCTCATATATTGGTAATGAATATAAAAGATTTGTGAACATATATATGAACATGATTAAGACTATGATGACCAAACTAAGTTGAGATGTTAACAAAAGTAGAAATGTTAGTTAATAGAAGTAAGTATGGTTCTGTAAATTCTGTCAACGATGACCAACATTCGAACAGGTGAAATGCAAACCAACCTAACAAATCCATCACTAAATAAAGCAAAATTTGGTAAAAAAAACATGTCTAACCAACAGCTAGAATTTGCTATTAGAAGCTTTATTTATTTATTTTTTTATTTATCTACATTCATTTTTAAAAGACAAAAACTGATTTGTTTGTTTGTTTGATTGGTGTTTAACATTGTACTCAAGGGTATTTCACTTATATGACAACGGATCGTCCACTTCACACTGTACACAGCCTTATTACGGTGGAAAACCGAGAGGAAACCTCGTAAAAACCACCCCACGATTGTCGGAGCCACAATATGTGACTTGCTCATATTCCTAATGGTCGAAAGGCGGACTCGAACCCGTGAACGGTAAATCGAAGCATGTTCAGTTCAGGAAGCGCACTCGCTACCAGTGAGCCACGGCTGAGGGCCCAACAAAAACTGAAGGGTATTTCACTTATATGTATATTGTGTACCAAAAATAATTGACACTAGTTGGCACGACCATAGATATGAAAACTTGTCATAAAGTTAGAGAGTTAATCCTCCACCAACATTGCTACTCTCCAAACAAATCCCTTTAGCCAGTGGTCTGTTAAGATAATAAAAAAACAGTAAATGTGGAAAATGTTTAATGACATAAGTGATAGGTCATAAATCCAGTAAGGAAGTTAATTCAGCTGTTCAGTATAGATTTGAAAAACTCATCAATGATATGCTGTTTAAGCCACGAACAGTACATCAAAGTAGGATTAGTGGATGGACAGGCTAACAAATAATCCATGGATGTTGGCCTTAAAAAAAATATGAGTTGTATTACACAGTACAATAATTTCCTGGAATTCAATAAAACACAGAAAAATCTATTAACTCCACTTAAATAAACATTGATTATTATTGCTATCTCACATAAGGAGTATCAAAATAAAATATTTATGTGGTTTTGATTTTTATAAATAGAAGTAATTTAATATTCCCAGACATTGTTTATTTTTTTATTATATATCATAATAACAAATTATGTGTCAAATCTGGTGCGGCCTAAATGAGATGTTTTGAATTAATTTAACTTCCAAGTCTGGCCATAAATGGAAGGGGAATCAGATAGACAATACGACGCATAATCAGATTGTGAGGCCATAAATTAAATATTTGTTACATTAATCAGTATACACCATACCTTAAATTTTCAGCCTTTGGAAACTAACAGAAAAGAAGTTTTAGAAGAAGAGTGCCGGAAAAACAGAGGTGTATGCTTTTGTATCAGTCACAACACAGATCCATACAGTGTGCACCTAGGTTTTTGTCGTCCTACTCTAATTAACAAAAAATAAATTGCAGTCAAGCCTTAATGTAATTGTAATGTGATATTTTATAAAGATAATCTTTCAATCTACATAGTGATTACGCCAGAACAAAATAGAAGACAAGAAAATGGAAAACCTTTCAAAAAAGCTACCAAGATTCACAGAAAAAAAACTTACTGACAAAACAGAGCCATGAACAGTTTCCCCGTAGGTTAGAGATATGATGAAGAAACTGCAGGAGTTAAAATCTCTATGAGCAGTCACTTTAAAGTCTGTATATAAAATTGTCTGCTGAGGCAGCTGTCACGCACAGAAAAGTCTTGTTTTATTTTGGATGATATTTTGTTTTCTGCTGGAATGAGAGAAATCATTTTCTCAATTTCTGGCACGACAACACTGCACGCAATCTTATAGATTTTCAATTTCCTGTCTTAGAGTTTTTACCAAAGCACAGTCAAAAGACGAAACCTTTATAAGATGGAACAATAATGAATATTCTGATCAAATGTTGACTTTGATGATTTAACATGGGATTCCAACACTTGGAAGGCCTTTACAGACAGAGTCATCAAACAAAGAGGTATAACCAATGATCTGCCGCCTACTCAGTTTGCTAGTTGGTGTTTTGCTGATGGGGCCTCATATTCCACAGAACATTGGAGTGAATCTATACCACCCACTGCAACAGAATCCAGATCGGTATAATAGAGAGCAGGCTGCACAATGTCCACAAAAAATAGCTACAGCACTATCTCTGTGGCTTAGATAAGGATGTATGGAAAGACATCCCATGTCATATAAAGAACCGAAAGTTATAAAAAAATGTAACCCTGAACATCAATAAACTTCTGCAAATAACAAACCCCAAACCGTGTAATACTTGATTATAAATGAATTAGCAAAATACAATAATTAAATGCTGATGCTACCAAAATAACATCTGAGACAGGAATACAGAATACCTAGGGTAGAACTCAAACTGGTTACAAACCAAAGATGAGGGTACACATGAGATCTGGGTAACGAGAAAGATAAACAAAATCATATATGGGAGAGTTTCAGCAATAATCACTTTTAACTTTCAATTGATGTTCTAATTTGTTGGGATGTATAAAATCCAGTAAGAAAAACTCATATGCGGAGAAAACTCCACATATATTCCAAAAACTCATCTATGTGATACAGTTTAACTGTATCACACATTATATTATTATTAATTATTTGTTTACTTCCAAAATTAGCTTTTTTTTTTTTGGTGAGATAATTTTTTTGACAAAAATTTTAAGTTGTATTACACAATACATTAGTTTCCTGGAAGAAAACGCAGAATAATCATTTTACTCCATTTAAATATACATTAATAGTTATTACTATCTCACATCAAGAATATCAAAATACAATATTTATGTGTTGCTTTGATAAAGAGAAGTAATTTAATAATCCTACTTACACAGAGTGACACATCAATCATCATTTATTATAAAAATAAATTATGTCTGAGGCCTAACTTTAGATATTTTGACTCAAGATCCAAGTTGGTAAATGAGACATATTGATTGAATAGAAGATATTGGCAAAGATTCATATTGTAGGTCATAATACATTAAGATATATTGGACACACTAACTTTGTCTGTGTCCAAATGTGAGGAAATAATAATGCAACAGTTTGGACAGATAAATTACGGACACTGAACTCTCAAATTTAAATTTGTTTGTTTGTTTGATTGGTGTTTAACGTCGTACTCAAGGGTATTTCACTTATATGACGACGGACACAAA
>JARFOD010150565.1:0-44045 GCA_031763545.1 Mopalia muscosa | reverse complement strand
TTGATTGATTGATTGATTAGCTTTGCTATAGGTTTTTTCACTCGTATGACAGTGATATCCAAAAGTTATACTACCACGTGACAACCATAAAATGTTCTGCTGGACAAATAATATTCCTCCACTGCTACCCGTCAAGACAGTAAGGCTATTCTCGAAACATGGGTATTCGGCCATCGGGGGATTTGTGTAATAATAAAATGGTGATGTAAAGTTTTGAGGTATCAATTGAACATCACTTTCATCTTCGTTACAGAATAAAAATGTCAACACTTGGAATTAATTTCTGAAACAAGATAGAACGCTGTTTTTTGACAGAAAAGAACATATTGTTTGTATATTTACAGCTTCTCTGCTTTATGATCTCAACCAGATGTAAATATCACTGAAAAAAGTAACAATATAACTGTTCAATAATCAGTTGTTTGTGTATAATTACCTTAACATAAGCTCTCTCCGTGTCTATCAGCTCCATGATGACTTTGCGTAATTTTTGTGCCTCACTCAAAGGTTTTGCGTACTGTGCCGTTACAGTCGTCCCCACAACATGGTGTGTCTGGTTGCTAGGTGACCGTTGGGGTGATTTACACATTGCCGTCACCTGCTCAGCCCCCTTTAAAAGTTCAACAATATTTTAACAACACAGAACAGATTAACAAAACATAAAAAGCAAATGAAAATAATGATTTTACCAGAAAACGAGTTAAGCTACAATGGAGAACACAGGCTGCCATGTTAAGTGAGACAAGAACATTTTTCATTATATTTCAAATGAATAAACAAATTAAATTGTGTAGACCACCAATATTATTATTTAAGTTTGAGTACAAAAACACAGATTTTTTTTTAGTTCTGAACCTTAAAAAACAAAGATTTTATTAATTATAAAAGGGCTTCAGGTCCATTTGTCCTTGAATATAACTCCTATGAGAGCGTGGCGACCCAATGGGTTAAAACTAAGGGAAGACAAACCTGTAGTAAGGCGTCTATCTGTGACGGGGACAGCGCAGGAGCAGGGACTCTCTTTGGTGAGCTGTGTTGTCGCTGGTTTGAGTCATCTGATACATAAAGAGAAACACAAGGATGTAAACTACCAAATATATATTAAATTATGACCGTAAATTTAATGTCCTTCTTTAAAAATATTCTGATATAATTCCTTATCTATGGTGTGTGTGTGTAACAAAAAGCCTTCTTTATTCTGCAGAAAAGTATCAATCACTCACGGCTGAGATCAACTTAGGAGATGATTTCTATATCAACAATACCGCAATGATTGGAGTGCCTCCAATGTGTAGAACAGGCAGTATGACTATGCCTGATACATCATTGTTACAAATCTAGACAATACAAGTACCTATACTGTGATTAAGGCTATTAGACTCTCTGTAGACTGATGACGAATTACGTGAGGTAGAGTTAAATGAAGCCTCTATATGAAATCTCACACTAACCTAACATATTGATTTAGTTCCCGGTGACATAATGAATAGGGCTATCATCTACATAGCTCAGACTAACCTTTACCATTAACAGGTGCTGGTACAGTCAGCTCCCCGAGGATCTTCTGGCTGAGACGTGACTGACTTGGGGGTGGCCGGCACACCATGTTGTCAATATAAAGATCCGCATGCTCCATCATAAACGTACTGTATGGTCGCTGTGTACGACACGACCGGACAGTCAGACAGACGACTTGCGCCTCCTGTAATAAGGTCTCGACATAAACCATGTCTAACTCTGATACAACCTTCCCATTTACCACCAAGATCTCGTCCCCAACAACTAAACCTGGTCAACAACAAATACATAAACTTGTTTCAGCTACACTTAGAAGAAGCCAGACTTGAAGATTTAAAAAAAAAAAAAAGGCATTTGGGAACTGTGATTATATCATAACAGATACACAACTTTTAAAATCTATTTAAATTTGAAAATGTTTGTTTTGGATTTAAAGCTGTATTTAAGGCTGTTCTATTAATTTTACAGCCTGCCAATTTGTATGGGAAACTACTCTTGATATAAATGATCACAAACAATGATAAGACAGAACAATCAAAAGACACAGAAAAATAAGTGTAAGTTATGCATTACTAGATCGTTTTGTGTTATTTTCATTTATTCAAAAGAGTTGGAAAATAAGCACTGTTGCATGATATCTAAAAAATAAATTTCAGACAAAGCTTGGTCACAACATATTCTCCCAAACTATCTACCTTTAAGATCTGCCAGTCCACCTCTCTGAACATCACTGACATACACCTGTAATTCATCCTCTCGTTCAGAATCCTCGGCTAACTCCGCCTCGATACTGAAACCAAACTCTGTGTGACCTCCCCTCTTTACTAACTCCACCTGAAACATGCTCTTCTGACACACCTCTATACTGTCAAAATTCTGAAATATAACAAAAACATTTAGAATGTACACTGCTCTTTATTGCCTCTTATTTTGTTTTGTTTTTTTCATCTTCTTCAGATGTTATTCCCAAAATGTTATGGTGAAACAAGTGGGAATATGATTGGGACAAAATTTGGCACATTTATTTTAGCCATTATTGTGCATCTTTTTTTGTAATAACATCGTAATTAAAACATGGCAGTGTTTACATCAATCATATTGAACAATCTTGACACTATGTGATTTTGACCCAGATTCCCGGAACCTAATACAGATCTGGGTCATGTGTTTCTCACTGATCCATCTATATGGTGGTGTTAGTTCTTGGTTTGCAGGAGACTACGTTATGCCTGTATTTCTGTTTTCAACAAAACGTTGTTTCTTTATCAACATAATTCAGTATCAGTTTAAATGTTTGCTTGGAGGGTCTTAATCAGTCATTTTCTTCCCTGGTTGTCTTTTGCAGGTATCATTTTTAATCAAGTTGATTAATTAGGTTGAGTGCATCTTCTCTAGCCAAGGGTTACTATTCTGAGCTACTCTGCATTTCAACCCTTGGCAGATAATTCATGTATAATGGGATTCAACTTCAAAGCAGTTGATTGGATGCTTAGGAACTTCTACGCATCCAATCAGATGTTGTGTTATTAGAAGACTTGGCGTGTGAACATTGCGGCGAATGTAACTGTAAACCGCAGGAGTTCACTAAAACCTTGATCATTTATCCCCAAGATGGCGTAGCTGAAACTCTCATTGTACATTAATTATCTGCCAAGGGTAGAAAAGCAGAGTAGCTGGTAATAGTAACCCTTGGCTAGAGAAGATGGGTTGAGTGTATCAAGACATTTTTTTGTAAAAAAAAAAAGTAAAAAAAAAAAAGTAAAATCCAAAATTCATCACATCAAAATGGTTTTTGCTTGATGGTACTGACCTGTTTAGAGATATAATCGGATCTATCCGGCACACTGTAACTGTTACTCGATCCAGCTACTCGAAATCTGACAAAATGTTCACGTGGGTCTAACTGACGTTTATTGCACACCGCCTCTAATAATTCCTGAACACACATCTGGTCATCCACACAAACTACTACAGTCTGAAATAAATAGATTAAAAAACGAAAAATGAAAAAAGGATGTAAAAAGTAATCTGAGAGAAAAAATGATGATGACCACAACATGATGACAACCTGGGTCCAAAAGGCTACAATTTAAATGCACAAAGTTGACCACATCAAAAGGAAATAAATGCCACATTTATAAAATTGAATTTGCGAATGTGAATAAAAAGAAAACATACCTGACTATTAGGCAAGGCTACCCTTGACAAACATTCTGCCATTCCTGAGGGGTCTTCATAGTCAGGTATGGGAGAGTGACTACAGGCAGGGCTGTCTCCACGACCTTCACATCTATAAAAAAACCAGCAATTATCTTCAAGGATGACGACCAGTTTTGAATTTAGTTATTTAATAGACTGATAACAATTCATGTACATTTGCTTTTATAAGTATATGATTAGTGTTAAGATAATAGTAGCCTTGTATTACTCTTTATTTGTGAAACTCAAAAGTCAACAACTTTCTTCCGTCAAAAAAATACAACAGAACACAGAGAAGCAGACATTCACAGAGCATTCCTACAATTTGCCAATTGTCATAAAATATTCTGAAACTTGCGTCTATATAATCCAATCTCATTCGCGTTATCCTCAATTACTAAAATAATGGGTGCATGGCTCCTAAAGAGGTAAGAAATTTCTGGACTTCTACAGGATAAAAACAGGATAAAATTAGGAATTTCCAGAAAAACAAACTGTAGTTAAACTAAACAGTTCTTTGAGTTTGTTAAAAATATCAAGATCTTCACGAAGGAAAGCACACACACACAAAAAAAGACACAAAAGCAGCATTTGTGTAGTTTTGAAGGAAACTCTTAAGTTCATTGAAACATTTTTTTTTGCAACTATAATGGAATTAATTAATAAATGTTAACAAAATGCTGAATTTTTCCAGAGTATTCAAGGAGTAAAAATTGTTATCCAGTAAATAACAGTACTAGAAAGCTTACACTGGAAAGACCCTGCAGCGGTCAATGGTACATGTAGGTCACCATATTTTTTAATCAGATGTAAATCTTTTCAAAATTATTATACTCCTAACAACCACCTGTGAGTCAGACTTACCTGTCTGGAGAAGCGGCGGATCGTACAGTCGCCCGCGCCGTCGTTCTCATGGCTGACTTCATTGGTCGCTTAGTGGTCTGCATCCCGACACCTTGAGGTAAGGAAGGTGTTCGTGCACAGACTAATACATGAAACGATGACACGGTGAAAATACCCAATCGACCTAACACAGCCTTTGTCGTCTTGGCAACAGACCCTAATAGCACCTAGTAATGAAATAGTGGACAATGAATTTCAGGATACTGTTGACTTTATTGGAGCAAAACACAATAAATGAAGACATCGAACAGACACTAGAAACCCCTTCAGGGGAGTATCACATATAAAGACCAAGCTTTTGTCTGTAACACGCAGTAGAGAAAAGATGTTAACAAATTCACATTACTACTTATTAATATTTGCATTAAAAATTTATGCCATGAACACTTTTGGACATTCTTCAATAGTAGGTTTGTTTGTTTGTTTGATTGATGTTTAACTTCGTACTTAAGGGTATTGCACTTATATGACGACGTATTGTACACTTTACACTGTACATAGCCATATTGCGCTGGAAAACCACCCCCGTGATTGGCAGAGCCACAACATGTGACTCGCTCATATACCTGATGGTCAAAAGGCGGACTCGAACGCATGAACAGCAAATCGAAGCATGTTCAGTTCAGGAAGCACACGTGCTACCACTGAACCACGGCCACGGGTCCCTTTAATAGTAGGAGTATGACATTCAAACTCTTTATCCTAAAATGACAACACAGCAAATTTATTTTTGTGGACACTCATTTGAAATTAAATTATCTACTTTATTGACCAACATGCATTTATACCAATTTATGAAATAAATAGAGACAGTTTTTACCTTAGGATTTGGGAGTTCTGAGCCATGCAGAGAAGCCATGTAGCACCTCAGTCTATATTGCTCTATATACATCTTCTCCAGGTTTTCTTCCCACTGAGCGATCTGTTTGACTATTGCCTGACGACTCTTACCATCGGATACCACTGATAACTGAAGGTCGGCCATTTTCTTCATCTTTAAATCCTACCAATGGAAAATATTTTAACACATTAACTTTAGGACTACAAAATCTTCAGCAATAATTTGGTATTCGGTTAAGCTTTTCTCTCAAGTCTAGAAAGTTAGGACCTGCTATCAATATATCGGTAATATATTTTCAAAATTCTAGGGGTATATTTATTATAAGGTGACTACAGGCATCATATTTTCCAAACATTTGAAAAATTAATTACGCTGACTTTTTTGAATATCGCTTTTCATAATATTGTTGGTCTATTATCTAATTCAACATTCCAGCAAATGTACAGACATTGTCTTGCTATATGATGAAACACATCCAAATTTTCTTTGGGGATAATTCAGGGCAGATCGTATTTCCAAATTTATAAACCTGCCATATGACTTGATGACCATTTATGATTCCAAAATAGGCTGGACCTTTTTCCACAGGGCATTGGGAGCTGTAATTACGAATAATTTGACAGGCCTTACACAAAACCACATATAAGATTTGCTGTTCTTGAAAACTCAGGCATAAGAAGCACAATTTCCCAAATAGACTGATGTCAAATGTAGCCAATATTATAATTGGGCCATTAATCTAGTGATTGGCCGGCAGTTGTATGGAAGTCTGTTCTGACCAATGACAAGTATGTCCAACAGTATATCCTAACCATTAATCATCAAACTGAGTATCCTTTATTATTCCAATACAAACTGGCTTAGTGTCTAAAGGATTTAACAGCTGCGCTACAGTGCATTGATTAGCCCACTCACCCAATTCTCTGCCTATGGAAAATAAACCAACCAAGATAGCCAAATACTTAATTAAAAGTCCATAGTTAATGTACAAGGTAGTTAATAATGCAGTTTTGAACTAGTTAACATCTCAGATCACATAATTGTTGAAAAAATAAATGGAATCATACCAACTGAGCCTTTCTTGATTTTGATGTCCAACAAATCGAATTATCAACACTGATGCACTATTACCAAATTTTTATTTCCAGGGAAAAGTCAAGGCCAATTGTGAATTCAATCACTTGATTCTATGGAGGTCCATACAAACCCCATAGACCAGTATTTAGCTTTCCACATACATAGTTTAAAGTTCACAAAGGCAGCATGGTACACTTGTCCAGATAGCCCATAATCTACTTGTATCTTGCCCACTATGGATATTTTATACAGAGCATACCGCTCGATGGTCAGCTTCTTATCTATGGGAGCCCAAACAGCCAAAATTCAGTCTTCCCTGTAAGGGAATTGGTACTTCCTACACGGCCTTGAATTCAGTTTCGAATCTAAAAGAGTTCATACAGATCACACAATCCCAAACACACCTTCCTACCTATGGTACTTCACACAAACCGCCTGACCCTGAATTCATCTCCCTTGTATGGGAGTTCATTCAGGTCACTTAGCCCATAATTCAGTTTCCAATCTATGGGAACTCAGAGATATATGAGAGTTCATACAGATCAACCAACCCAACATTCACCTACCCATCTATGGGAGTTCACATACACCACATGACCCAAAATGCATGTTCCCAACTATGGGAGTTCACACACACCACACCCGAAAATCGTTTCCATCTATGGGAGTTCATACAGACCACATGACCAACAATTCAGGTTCCCATCTATGTGACCTTACACACACCACAACTGAAAATAACCGTTCCATCTATAGGAGTCCACAGACAACATGACCCACCAATCACCTACCCTTGAGAGTTCACTCACAGCACATGACCCACAATTCACCTTTCCATCTATGGGAAGACAAAAATACCAAACAACCCAAAATTTACCTTTTTATTTAAGAGAGTGCATAAAGATCAGAAGTTCACCTAAAACATGCTTCACACAAAATTCAAATATTCTGTTCCTGACTATCGAAGCCCAAACACACAGCATTACCAAATATTCAGTTTCTCCGCACTGGATCTCAAAGAGACGGGAAATGTCAATATTGAAATGGGAAAGATTACCATATCAATACTTGTTTCCAATCTGGCCACTTCGGTTTTAAGGAGCTTGTGTGTATTGTCTTTTCCATGTTGTCTGGCAAACGAGGACGCACAGGCAGAGTGGATAGCATTAACCCATCCATTTAACTCAGTCTGGGTCTGAGCCTGAAAGAAAATCAGCCGTCAAATATTTAATTTGTAACACTTTAAATTTGTTTGTAAACAAAAATGAAAAAGTTAATGCTGATACCAAACATAAATGTTTTAATTTCAGTGATTTTTTAATTTGAACCGCGTAAGAACAGTGCTTCAAGGAATTAAGTTAATCAATCCCATAAAAATTATTAAATTTAAAAAGTTTTTTTTTTATTTTTACATTTATATTAAGAAGTAAATTATACATGAATGTGCTTTTATTATATTTAACTGTTAATGTGTAAATCATAACATAGGTTGATAGGATATTTCTTAAATTCTCTTCCATAAACCCATTCCTGCGGACCAAATCCTTCTGGTAATAAAGAAGAGTTAGCTGTGTCCAATTATAGCCAGGTTTAGGGAGATTAGCTAGATTAAGGACAGGGGAAACTTG
The DNA here is from genome assembly GCA_031763545.1 of Mopalia muscosa. Taxonomy (NCBI): domain Eukaryota; kingdom Metazoa; phylum Mollusca; class Polyplacophora; order Chitonida; family Mopaliidae; genus Mopalia; species Mopalia muscosa. The sequence goes on along the minus strand of JARFOD010150565.1, from coordinate 35,879 downwards.
ATTACCTGGAAGAGATAGGCATCGCCAAATGCTGTGCTTAATGAGAAAATGTTCTCACGCTTGGGGTGCTCAGGAACCGCTTGGGCTAAGCCTCCTTCCACCACTGTAATCAAAGAATGGGTGTCAATCGGTACCCGAAATAAACCTGGCCATTCTGAATACCCCCAAAGCAATCTTCTAGTCATATTATAAGGCCAATGACACAGACTGATGAAAAACAAGGGCAGGCTGAAGTGAGGCGCATATTTCTTTTATTTATTCAATTAGGACGTAACCCACAGCCTAAGGTGTATTTCACACATGATGTAAGAGAGTATTGCCAATTGGTGGCTTGGTAACGTATTGAAACTAAATCAAGAAAAATATCCAGATTGACTGACAGAACACCCATTTTGGACTAGGGCTACAATGTAACATCACATACATTATGTATATTATAAATTAGTGCTCGGCAGAGATCCGAATTCAAATCCTGTGGGAGGCATGCAAAATTTTCACTTTCTCTACAATAAAATACATAATACAATGCAATAGACCTCCTTGATTTTATACATTCTCACATTATCACATGAAAACCTCGATATATCCCTCTTGGACTGTGCAATAGCTTTTAAATCGAGGTTTATGCATACTTACGGTTATGACACTATCATGAGGGAGTGCCAGCCCAATAGGTGACAGAAACCACCTTCTGTCAACAACTGAAGATAGCATAGGACAGAATGCAAAGACAATGCAAAGAGATTGGCTCAATGTTGCCCCTTAGAGCACCAGGGCATCAAGAAGCTCCCCCCTAACCCCCGCCCCTAAATTTTGAAGGTGATATTGTAAATATATAGCTTTACCTTACATAACATGCTCATTATTCATATTGATTGAGGCCCTTTATCTGATCATTACAATACCACTGACTGCAATCTAAAGCTACCGTTTCTTTGACAACAACATCAAATATTTTATGTAAAAAAATGTGTTTTTAAAGTGTAGCACTAAGTGCATGCAATCACATCCACTTTTCCTTTTTCAAACTGAAAACAGCTATTTCAGTGACAAAAACCTGTGAGAAGATATAAACTATTTCAGACAAATCATAAGTTACTAGTTAAGATGTCATACCCAACATAAAGTTAATCCCATTCCAAACTTTAGCGAAAAATGATAATAAAGCATATTTTCAAAATTGTAAAATATGGAACAAAAATAGGTCATTTTCTATTTTCAATTTCAAATAAATTGTTTTATTTTGAAGTGGCATTCCCAGTGACAAACCGAACAAAAAGGAAAAAAATTGTTAAAAAAACAGAAGACAATATGATTAAACAGGCTTTCTGTTAAAATCATATTGTGAGAATTGCGTAAGAACAATGTCAGAATAGACGTTGAAACGTTGCATCAAAAATAAATGAGAAGTTGCCATCCATATAGTGTTTTGCTTTTTTAGTTATTCAACTTCGAAATGCCATTCAAAGATGAGAATAAATTTCTCAATACCATACAGCCATTGCCCAGTTTTACAATTAATGTGTTCTGGTTTAAAATCTCATAAAACAGTGAATCTTTTGATCCAAAACATTTCCATTACCATTCCACTTTACATTTTATGTTTTGAGTCAGAGACTGAACAGGGTCTATCTACTGTCATATAACTCGTGTCCTAATTCATGTTGATGTTCGTCACCGTCAATAATGTCCCCAGGCCAAGAAGGAATTTTACTGCCAATTCATCATTTTTCGGTGGCAATATTACCCCAGTTCAAAGGATGAGGTCTCACGATCATTATTACTAGCCAGGAAAACCGATTTACGGGACAACTCGCCCATAAACTGGTCGTTGTGGAAGGACGACATTGTATTTGATGGATGCTCAGCCAGCGTGTGAGAAGTAATTCAATGAGAATTTTCACTGTAATGACAGCCAGGTTTCAAACGCTGCCTGATCAGCATGGACAATACGACACACATACACCGAATCTCAGTTTTTCATCATCAATTGTTGACGTTGTTCTACTCCACTGCTCTTTTCACCAAAAACAATTTTTGCTGTCATCTCTGTAAATGCGAAACGTTCCCGTTACAGAGAGTAATCTGATCAACTTCTGAAACCAGTCTTCAAAATAACACTCTTCCACAAGTAAGATTTCACTGAAATTCATCTACAACAACAGCTACAAGAATTCTATGTCAAAGTCATATTTTGTACAGCCAGTCACGATTGTAATTTGTTGTAAAGGCAGCTGCTGTGTTTAACATGAAAATCTCCAATAGTAAATAATATTAAGACAAAAATGTATTGTAATGATGAAACATGTAAAGGATTTTAAACAAGGAATTTATATTAAAGGACTAATAAAAAAAATGCAAGCTTTGATTAGTTTTGCCCTGCCCACAAATTTTATGACAGGATTACATTGTCTATAAATATCCCTATGCAATATGACTTTTATTCTTTACATCATTATAATCTAAAGCAATGACAACACCTTTTTGAACGTTACTAGTATGAGAATATCAAACCAGATTAGGTGGCAATATCTGGATAGTTTGCATTGTTTGTTCGGTTGGGGTTTAAGACTGTTCTTAATTGCAAGGGACCAGATTTTTGGAACCTGATGGAGGCAGCCAAAATTGTCCTCCTCCACATTAACCCTGTATGGTGAAGGATTATCCACTTCTAGCTTTAGCTGCCTTACATACATACATTAGAAACCGAGAAAAATTCTCGATAAAAATAGATGACGATTGCCGACATCGCCTAATGAGAGTTGCTTATATACCAGAGGTCAACTACATGTAAGGTCTTTGAGCTTATGAACTTTGTTCATTGAAGGATGATTAGAAGTATGACGTGCTTACCACTAAACTATGAATATATGAACATATTATTCAAAATACACAAGTAGTGTAATTCCGAAAACAGAAAACTTCATGTTTGCTCAACGTTTCAACACTTTGTGAATAAATAATAATATTCAAAATATGCTGTGAAATAAATTCTCATTGGAAAAATGACACAAATTATCATGTGGGCTTTGTGTGGTAAAATGATTGATTCCAAAAAGTATTTGATCTTATTCAATGACAATTAAATTTATTAGAAGCGACAAGTACACTTCTACTGATATTCAAAATACATATACTGATGAAGCTTATAATGGAAGTATAAAAAAATTCAATATAATAACATAAAAGTTTTATTATTAGATACTTCCTCATCACATCGAAAAGGCTGGAAATCATTTACAATCTCATCGCAATCCTAACAATACAGATGTAAAAAAGGACTAAGTCAACTAAAGTATGAAAATTATTTATGTTCATGTAATATCAATTTAGGCCCAAGAAAAAAAAACACAAAGCAAACATCTGCCAAATGTGTATCTTTCTTAACCAATACACTTCACAGTTAGATTAATGACGGGTTGTTACATTTAAAAAAAAAATATTCCTCGCTATTAAATGCCAAAGAGTGACAAGACTTTGAAGAAAACCTTTCATAAACTACCAGATTCGGACAATAAAATCAGCTCAAATTGGTAAATGACGCAAGCAAATCTCAGGCTAATGATGTAAATGTAAATAGAGGATTTTACAGACAAGTGGGGTTTTGCATCATCGTCTATCAAATATTAAGTCATAAAGTTTGAATCATGTCATAAATCACCTCCCAATGACGTCTATTAAGGATATTGCTAACAATACATTAGGATTATATAACCAGCAATAATGACAAAGTAAAGAAAAGCAATAGTTATAATATTGAAAACGGCTGGACTGAACAAAAACTCACAATAATTGCATTAGTTATTAACAAATCTTCACTGAACAAATACCGGACTTGTATTTTTGACAGTGATTTGGTTAAAAAGTTTTTCGTTGTTGTTGCATTAATGCAATGAAAGTGTTACATAATGATAGTCAATGCACTTAATACACACACTGGCTTAAAACATCATCCAACCCTCTTTACTCACAAAGAGCACCCGGGCAATATGGACAGGCCTGCACTCTAATTTTTTTCACCATAATCTTAAAATCAGTCCTCTAAAATTCTGTGAGATAAACCTGTTGATTTTTTAAATACATAAATCTGCCTTTGTTAAAAATAAAGCAAAATTGCTTTAAAATACCAACTTCATTGATTATCAGATGGCGAATTAAATATAAATTTAGGTGAAGACTGAAAACAATTTGGGAAACCTATAAATCGGCCTCCCATACTAAGTTTGCATAACCATGTTCTCTACAACAGCACAGGCCTGTATGAACTTCATATATTGAATGAATAACTGATTGATTTATGTATAGCAGGTGTTTGTTGGGGGAAAGGGCCCTACTTACACAAGAAATGTCTGGCATCTGAAGTCTCATCAACAGCGGTCTCTTCATCTCCCTCAAAGAACAGTAGTGTTGTCCCCTTTAAACACACCCAGTATTTCTTCCAACTTCGTTTAGGGGCCAGTTCTACTTTCCGTTTCTTGTGAACCAGCCAGTTCTTAACCACCAGCCAACTGTAACAGATAACAGAATCATAAGACATAAGTTTTTTTTTAATATACATATTTCTGAAGCTAGTAAATTGATTCAGAAAGAGTACAAGCATGTAAAAATATTACATTTTTTGTTGTTGTTTTTTTGGCAAGGGTACTGGAAAAGGGTGAGATATGTTAATGTCTTTTAACTTATTTTGTCACATTTTTATCACTACCATATTTGTGGGACATTTACGGTAAATCTGCTTTAGTTTGGTGGAAATCCAATCAAGAGACAGTGGGGCTGACACAGAAATGGAATCTGTCAGGCAGTCATAGTTTCACTCGATCATTACAGGCATAACAAATCTGTCAGATTGAGGCAGACCCTAATCCTGTCAACGATGACATTCAATTTAATGGAGACCAGCAGTGCCCCCTGGATTATCCACCCTTGTCAACATCAAAGCCGAACATGAGTCCATTTCAGAAATAATAGCAGATAGGCCGGAGAGTAGACAGTTGTTACCATTAGTAAAATACTTCTAAAGAATAATAATGCTGTGATAATTAGTTTGTGTGATGCTTAAGTCTCAATGTGAACTTCAAAAGAACACAAGAGACTCTAGCAGTAGGCATTTGCTAGAATTGTATCAATTAAGACCAGGAAAGGCTGTTTTAACCACAAAACCTGACTCCTGCTGACTTCTCTTTCACGATTAGGGTTCAGGAATAAATTGAGTCAGTTAATAAAACTCTAGCTATCTATCTTTCAGACATAACATTTTGTTGCCTACACAAGTACAATGGCTGAACAAAACTACCAGCTATGTCACTGACTTATAAAAACAATCACAGGATGCACTAACAGGACATCACAAATACACTAGCTTTGTGTTGCCCCTTTGCTCTAGGATCATAGGGCAACGTGAGGCTGTCTCGGGTTAACCAGGGGAATAATAAGGCTTCTTCATTTTCTCCAGAGAGAAACTCTCAATTGTATTAAATGAAGATCTCATTCATTTCCAATTTTATCTATTGATAACTTATACTTTACTGTTTGTCTTTCTTGTTACAAGACGTTTAGCAAATCTTTTGTTGTCGGAATTGTGAGAAAAAAAATCTGCGTGTTTCTCTTTATTTCCTGTCAAGAGTACCAAGTTGATAAACACAATAACAGTGACAGCTTGTAAACATGGTTGATTAAAACCTCCATCTATTTCTCTGCTCGGTCAACAGAGACGGGTTATTTTATCCAATACTTCAGATCATGGTGAACATTTGTCGATTCTTTAAATCAACTCCCACGGCATCTCGCCTGTTATCTAATACTTCCTTTCTAGACAGCTCAATTCCACTTCCCCTTAAACATCTGACATGACAGCATGCTGGGCTACAGACCAAATTACAAATACGCCCTAATTGAATTCCCACTCTTCAATCCATGATTCGTCAAAGAACCTCATCTCTATGAATAAGTTAATAATATCATGTCAGATCAATAAATAGCGGTTGCTACCAAGTTAGGCAGAAGAAAAAAACAAACATGCCTCGATTATTTTTTCTTTCACAATTTTTCCCCATCAGGGTTTGATGTTCTGGGAGCTAAAGAATACCAGAGTTATAAATGTTTCATCTCGTTTTACCGCTATAAAGAAATAACTGAACAAGAAAAGCGAAAGATATTAGTTTTTAAGAAGAGGAACAGCTGCCCTTATATAAGCTCATAAGGATGATAAAGAAATTATTCCTGTTCGACTGGAGAGGAAAAAAGAGATGTTAGTGATTGACAGAGGCAGTTCTAGACTTGTAAATATCACAGCGAATATATTACATCATACATGGAAAAGATATCTACAGATTCTGAATGGTCTTAATTTGGATTTGTTTGTTTGGTTAAGGTTTACAGCATACTTAAGGGTATTTCACTCACATGATACAAACCAGCCTACCCAAGATGAAATTTATGTGTAAAAAATTTGTTGTTTAGGAGTATTTTCTTACAATTTTGTGTATTTTTATGTAACAGAATAGCACATAATTTGAATTTATGTGTGTATTTCACATAAATTATGTGTACAAAATAATCCAGAAAACACTGGGTATAGGCAGGCCTGAATTGATGGTATACCACAGGTAACAAAAGAAGAGAAAACCCCACAATGACAAAGTGTGAGTGGTATATTGAATATGGCTCAGCAGTGGCTTGTTCATTCCACTAAACCTGCTGGGTGCTCCCCACTTATAATATTGTAAAATATTGTAATAAATAGTATCATGTATCAATTTATGGTGCTACATTATAACTCAGACTGATTTCCTTTCTACTACTAATTGCTGTTACAAGACATCTGATTGGTCAATAAAAGCAGATATGAGATAACCATGGTGGATATATGTGATTGTATTGTTGATGAATTTATGCTGTTTTCCATCAAACTAAAATTCATAGAGTCACTGTTTGAGCTGATATCTGATGTGTTTAACAGTGTTAATTTGTTCAAAAGAAAATTCACTGCATTATTTCAGTCATGTTTTAAAGCAGATACAATTTTTTTAAAAATTAATTAAGAATTAAAAAAAAACAGTATTTATATTTGACCCCATTGTCCTGATTTCTGAATGTATTGGATTACAAACAACAACCTGGGACCAGTTTGACAAAAGTATCTTAGCCATTGTTTATCTAACTCCAAAGGGTTACCAAAGACAAGAAGGTTTAAGGTTGCCATGGTAAACAAGACAAACTGTTGAGGAACCATACATACACAGGAGCCATACTCAATTATATCTGAGTTCTCAACAGAGATTTTATGTTTACATGTCACAAGTGTAAATAACAGATGAATGAGGTTCTGGTTTATCTCCTGTAAACATTGAGTCATTTTAGAAATATTTAAATTCCCCACAAAAATGATACGAAACAGCCAATTGAGACAGGGAAACTGTGACAATATACATGTATTTTCACCTGAATTCTTCTCTTTTTTTTTGCACAATTTTACCAACATATGTTATCTGCATATATATTTTTACTTCTCAAAAACACACTTTTTGTGTACTTGGCAGTTGGAGACAGCTTCCTGTTGCCCCGGTGCTCTTAGTTAGAGCTAATGAGCTACAGGAAGCCTATCTGTTTGTTATAGTATAACATCTCCTGATTGTCCTGTCTTGTCATATTTGTTGCCAGTGTCATCGACAGTGGTTTCTATAAAGGGAAAATATCCAAATTTAGACAATTTTGACAAACACTCAATTATTGGTTTGATTTCAAAGAGGAAAACAAATAAGAAAACTGTAACTGATGCCAAATACAGGCTTATTCTGCAATTACTTTCGTAAATTTATGATTAAATTAAATTTAAAAGAAGTTAATTGTACAGATATTTTTTCAAATACTTGATGTCTTTGTTAACCTAACAACTAAAAAATTGTGCTTTTCTTTTCTCAAAGTTTTATTGGTATTATCTTTTAAATGCTTACCATTTTAAACTTGTAACAAAAAAAAAAGAAAGATTCTAATCTTATTCGGAAATCCTGTCTTTTCACGCGAAAAAAAAGCCAATAATAAAGGAGCTATAAATTGTGATAATTTCATGAGCCGGCTTTAGTATCAAAACATGTTCTTCCTGTAACTTGACATTTACAAAAATAACCTTTCCTTATAAATACTTAATGCTCAGTCTGGTATCAAAATGCCTCGGATACAAAAAATCTCGTAAACCTAATCGTTGAGAAAAAAATCAGGCAATTGAGCGTAATTCGTGTAATTCAATTTTAACATTAAGTTATTATGTAAGTCTGTAAATTGGGTAAATTGAGTTAGAGATGCCATTTAATGAGGCTACAAATAGTAATCAAGACTGAGCCCCAATTGTATTTCTCAGATGAGGTGAAGGAACATGGCGGAGACGCAGTTAAAAAAAAAAGACATCAAGACTTTGTGATATAAAAAAACCCCAGATCATGGCATCCATAATGTTTTGTAGCCTCTGTGGATCACAATAAAAGTTGTGAATTGTGCTCCGATGGTAAAGTTAAGATTAAGCGAGAAGGGATCAGATGGTGTGTGTATTTTACGAGTCAGGGATTTCGCTATAACCTTATTTGATGTATATTACAATCCATTCATGCTCCGTTCTGCTTAACGGCCAATTAGTTGGTCTGCATATTGTACGAGTTAAAGACTTGGCTGTAACAACGTTTGATAGAGATGGCTATTACGTGATGAAGACGATCCGTTAAAGACTTTGAGCCATCAGAACATCGAGCAAACACTCCTTCCATGACATTAATAATTTACAGCTAATCTCCCACTGAGAAGCCATGTACTCTACTCTAGAGGAAAACATGAATGTTTAGCCAAAGTAATTCAATATCAGAAAGAAAGTTTTTAAAAAATATGAAATAAAGAAAGAAAATTGATGACATAATTTGGAAAAGACTCCTAGGATTATCATAAGATAGATGTTTCTCACGAAAGCGATTAGGTAGATAATTCCCCTAATGGCAGATTGACTTTATGATCAGCTGTAGGCTACATGGGAGCATGAATAATTAAGATTTCTCAGCAAATACAGAATTTTACAAAAATGTTGATGTGGGAATCAGAGTCTGTACTATTCGGACCAGGTTTTCTTACAGGTAGGTAAGTTTTTTTAAAACCTTGTACTTTTGATTGGGGATTAACATCATACTGAAGGCTATTTCACTGATATGATGATGGATTGTCTATTTCATACTGTTTGTTGCTTAAAAACGGTGGAAAAGAAGGAGGGAACTGTAAAAAAAAAAAACTAAGATCGCCGAAGCTGCATTGTGGGGCCTCAACATGTAGATATAGCTGATTGGTTGACGGGCAGACTTGATTAGTAACAATAAAGAGACAAAGTCATACTAACCACTAAGTGACAGCGGCGGGCACTATGTACCCACTAAAAACATGTGATAGAAGCATTTTCTTAAATATGACTGGAGTAGAGCATATAATGCACTTGGTCTGCCTTGCTCTAATATCATCACGGCAGGCATTAACTCAAATAGCCATACTCAATTCTTGTCTACTTGTCTCAGGATGAAGTTAGTTTATATTTCACTGTTTAATGCATGTCAATATGACTGAAGATGGTCGCACCATCATTTAAATGGCCAAAGATTGTAGTTCATGAACCCTCAAAAAAGATGAATTGGGTCACGTCAGGGTCGTTTAAAGAGGTTCTGTCGCATCTTTCTATATTATGACATCATAAAAAACCACGGACTACTTTCACACAGGATAGGCCTTAATCGTCATAACAGCCACTTAATGTGCTCGAAATCTCTTTTATGAGTGGGAGGAGACATTGACAAATTTTGTTTTAGAGATCCAGTCTGCTTACGAGGAAAGAAATTTCGGAAATGGGGCTTCATTTCCTCTCCCTGCATTAGCTTTGTGGTAACCATAGTAACGAGGGATGATAAAGTCAGCAGTGGACAGTTTTCGCTAACGAAGGTGACATAGTATAATCAGTTAGAATAACCTCTGCTCAATGCTTCCTCTATAGATTAAAGAGGCTCAAACCAAACTCAAACACAACAAATTCTAACAGCTTAAATATGATGAAGTACGATCTAATGTTGACTTTTTAACCAATACCATCAAATATACTGACAAGTGATAAGAAAAACAAAGTCGGACACAAATTGATGGATTAACAAACTGTGTAGAGCCCACATTTACAGCTCTTTGTTTCTTGTTATTACTGAATACTGGTTGACTGATTAAAACTATTTATTGTACCTCTTATTTAAATCCTATAAAATCTATATCTTTGCTGTAAACAATGGCATGGAAACTTCTTTTAAATTTGTCCATGTTCTAATTCCACATTCAGTAAACCATAATCAGTTCTGTCCCCCCTTGTTTCATTTGGACACTGATTTATGAAAGATAATAATCTATGAAATTAATTTGTGATGAATATATTATGTTTTCTGGAATGGAATAGACTTTAGATCCCCTTCGATGGATATTAGATTGCCAATTTCACCAAAGCAAGATTGACTTTCAATATCCCAGGTGGCAATATAGCGGTATCTCAATTTTCTTCAAGTTCCAGCAAACAATATCCTCAAAATAGTTTTCTTCTTTACCGTGTTTCCTTATGTACTTTTTAATCCTGTAAAACATGCAAATTATGTTATCTTTCATACATTTTCTATAAATATTCATTGTCAACTCATGATAATCAAAATGATGTGTCTCAATTAATTTGGTTTTGCTAGTTAGGTTGACAACATTATACATAAGGTTATATCACTGGTATTATGACGTGTCAGAACCCACCTTGGACATCACGGCAACAAATGACAAGACAGGACAACCACAAGATTCAAAACAAAGACATCACATTCAAATCGGCTTTATGTTGTTCAACAGATTCTAGAGCTTGAGGCCTTTGGATAGCAGCCTTACATGTTATTACATGTACATCTATTTTACGTAATGTGAATAAATATATCCACATTTTGTTATTTCCATTCTCAATAATCTTTGTTGTTTAAGGATTTGTTTGTCAAACAAAGCTAGCGGAGGAATATGGCTCGAGGGAGGATGAAACAAATCTCCACAATCAGAAGAACATTGATGCTGAATCGATCTGTAATTTGCAACATGTCACCAGCACATGGACAGATAACAGGGTCCGAGAATGAAGGGCCTAATTTCTATTTCAAATGACAAATGAGGTTGGCACACATTATCTGAAAAGATTGTTTGTTTGATTGGGGGTTAATGCCATACTTTAGGTTATGTCACTCTTATGACAGCATGCCAGGCCAATGTGTGAAGGAAACCATCCTCAACACCATTAGCAACAAACTCTACACCGAATAAATACATTCACAATCACAGAACATAAGAAAAAGTATTATAATAAGATAAATTGGCTTCTTGTTGCCCCTTAGCTCTGAGGGCAAACAGGCAAAAGGAAGCTGTGACCTCTGAACCCTCTTCCAGAGCAACAGGAAGCTCAATCTAACCACCCACTTCAGTGTCAAGTAACGGCAGATTGACAATGGTTGTGAAATACACAGATTTTAGGTAATTAGTTAACTTACACAGCGTATTATGCTAATCTGAGAGCTATGAACATTGTTAAAAGGATGTTCCAGTTATTGTGGACACTACACCTATTGACCCTAAAAGCCCTTGCCTCTCTCCATGATAATCTTTGATGATACCAAGAGGTATTTTACATTGTCAACTATCCATGTTTTCGTCATATCTCAATGCTCTAGGCCCGCCAAATGATGTTTTAATTCCCAATGGCCATGCTGATATGAGCATTTTCTCGCTGCAATGTAATTAAATGAAATGGATTCCCTGTGTCTTCATAATGTACATAGAAGTCATTATCAGTCGTGTATTAAATTTAGTGCTGGTCTATGATTGAACGAACAGCCTAAGTAACAAGGGAATAAGAGAATAGAGACCATCCCAATAACACCATTGCTTTATACCGTCATTAGTTTAACAGATAATCATTTACTCTACAACCATATAAGGTTTGACATAATTCAAAGAAAATAGAACATATTCTGTCAATTTGTCAATTATCTTAGGAGTTTACTGGTGGCTCAGAGGACGGTTCTCTTTTACTCTGAAATGCTATGTTAAGGGCTCCATAACGAAGGACAGTATAAATTTTCAATTCAAATTGGCTTTTAGGGACACTACTTAATTTGAAAAATCCCTGTACACAAACATATGCAACTATTTATAAGTAGTAATTCTCCTGTTTCCTAAGTAATGTTAAGTTAGTTGAGATCAGAGAATTATGAGAGGTAGCCCAGACTTCTCTACATATAATACTATCACTGAAATTTATTACCCATGGATATAAAAATCTTGAAAGCAATCTTAACTGTATATATATGCTTAAAATGAAACCAATTTAATATGCTTAAACATGTTAATTGATGTAATAAATATCTCCAGCTATATTCTATATCAATATTATTCATGAATTTTAAAAGTATTATAACATAGAATTTTACATGAACCGTCTCAAGAGAGAAAATAGGTTCTGCTCCAGCAAGAAGGGATTCTCATTTATCACCTGTCCTCTTTGAAGTTTAGATAACTCTAATTAATGTACACAGTAATGCAGGCAGCCATCTTGATCACAGGTCAGAATGTCTCAGTCAGCAATAGATCAAGACCGGCAAAAAGACTTATTCATTCGAAATGTCACTTTAACACAGGGAAATAAATTCTGACCAGTCCACATGTCCAATATGAGAAATACTCATTACAGACTATTTAATTACACCTGAGATTAAATAGAGCTTTAGACGGACTAATTAATTGTCATAAAGTTTATACAAGTACCAGATTCAAGCATCTACACCAGTTAAATGTGTCGGTAGGGAAGTATTGTTATGACCTAGAGGTCAGCCAGGCTGCTGGAAGATGAAGCAAAATTCAACCCTTTCAAACCTTTATTAAACGCTAAACAAGGCAGGGGTCACAAACTATTTTTTTTAAGTTGAAAACTAAAAGAAATAAAGTCATAAAAATATAAATAATTCATTTAAAAAAGCAGTAAAATTACTACATGTATATAGTCGAACATTTAAAAAAAATTGAAGCAATTCTGCACTATCCAGAAGTTGAGAACTGTTGAATGAAAAATCAATGCAGTTTGTTTAACTGACTAAACGCTCAGCAGTTTTCTTTCTGGCCATCTTTTAAATTTTTTGTTGTGTCATACCTTGACAAACTATCTTTGCCTGTTGTTATTTACCGAGTTGTGTAACAGGGTCAACCTTGTATGCTTAAATGATGTCTGTATACAAATAGTCCACTCTTCAAGTCTGATTTGGTCAATGTTTGGTTCTTCATGGACCAGTTTTGAATCTGTTTCTTATGTCATAAATATAAAGCTGTTATAAACAAGGACTACATAGAACTGACGGAAAAAGCTTTAAAATGTACAATAAAAGTTATACAAGCTAACTTTATATACTGTTGATTGTCAAAAACAAGCCTAGAGTTTCATATTAGTTTGGACTATTAGACGATGGATAATAATAGGGAGAAGGAATGTAAGTTGATTTTATAGTCTACTTGGTATAACAATCACATCAATTTTTAATTCCTTAATGATATATTACGTAAACTCTTAAAGGTCATGTTCATCAATCCAAACTAAAGTGGAGCTAGAAGTCATTGGAATAGGTAATGGGAAATTCAAAGGTCCACACTTAACTGTTGCAAATGGAAAGATAATTGTCCAGATATTGGAACCCTACTGTCCTACATGTAAGCACCCAGAGATGCCCTACACTTAATTGTAAGAGCTATAAGTCTATTGTCTAGCAGGCTCTTTACTCTCTCTGTGCCCATCAGCCCCCTGTAGTTAAACCAGCCCAGACCTTGACCATCGATCTCAAATCTAGCACATTGTCCACTAAGGGATGACAATATGGTGTGAAGTAGGCTTACTATAAAAATCCCTACAACTGGGCTTACAGTAAAATCCCTACAACTTGAAAAGAAATATAGCTTCAAAAAGATCTGCTAAGGTATTAACGGTCAAAAACTATAATATATAATTAACAAAATGATCTTAAGACTTTCTGCCCAATGGGTACATTTTTACAGCAGTATGATACGAAATTGCAATAAACGCAACCTCGATTTACAAAGCATATGTTTGAAAGCAACGAAATCGTCTTGAATTATTTGGATATTTACCATAGTTTTCACAGAAGCAGTAATTAGAGGTATTTACTTTACTCTATGGGAGGATTGCTGCGCCAAGTGCTACCAAGTTCTGTGATAATTGTGAGGAATCCTAGGAGAGTCAAAAAGCTAGAGAGCTCTGGAGAGGATTTCAAAACTCTATGTTACAACAGAGAGGGGACATTGTTAATGGATGGTAAGATGGAACCATTCAGAACAAGATAAACGACTCTTTTCCATATATCCTCAGATCAACAAATATCAATTTTTAGAGTAAATATCCTATAACATAGTTCAACACTACCTGTTTTTTTTTTTTAAACAAAAATATGCCCTATTATGACTATAACTGTGGTTATTTCAATTAAGTAATTTCTTTAGAGTTTCTTAGAATTTTTTTCTTCTGCGCAATTCAATACTTGTTTTTAGTTTCACCTTTCAATTCACCTCTCTGGGGGTTTACAGTACCAATGATGATCTATACAAGTATAGATGGAAACAGATGATGTTTGTAGAGAAAAGAACATTAAAGTAAAAGCCAATCGTCAAAGAGTCATCCCAATATCGTGATTAACTGTATCACAATGGCTAAAATCCTTTAAAGTATTCAACATTGCTTGCAATCAGTGGTGCCAAAATCGGTTCCCTGTAGGGCAGAAGAAATTAAAAGAATTCCACACGCGACTGGACAGTTGATGATGGGAGGAAGACAAAATGGTTTCGATCGATGGCAATGAAGTATTTTATGGCGCTAGGGGACGAAAGAAAAGCTGAGAAAAGCAAAGACGAAGGCGGTAGATTTGAGTGGTTGGAGAACAGTAAAGTCTGTCCACTAATTATGTCCGTTAGCCCTACTGTCTCCGATCTGCTACTTTGATAAACAGAGTCTTCATATCTCAGCACAGAAACAGCAAGGACTTAAAATGAAAGCCTGGAGGGACATGGAAGACTATACTACAAATCATCAAACAATTTCACCTAAAATCTGAATTTTAAATATTGTAGCCAAAATTGTGGAAAAAACTTAAATCATATTTTCAAAACATTAGTGAATCAAGATTTCGGCTTAGGTGTCAAATCGTAAAATGATTACAATTGTTAATTAGTATCATTCTCAGTACAATTTTTAGGATCTTTATATGGTATTGGTTACACAGGCATCCAAGCCCTAAGAAGGAAGCCATGAGGGGAGCTGTTTCTATGACTGGGTTAAGACCCTATCAGGAATATTGATCAAGGGGAAGGCCACCAGAGATCTAGACGACCACAGCCTCTCCTGGGAATTAACCTGCCTTCAACAGGACACACAGACGTTGACTACTACTCTCTATGAGAAGTTAACAACTGTTCAACATAACTTAGTACCACTCCTTAACATAAGTTAGCTGCTGGTCAATAAATCTTATTAAACAAACACAAATTTCAAAGTAACTACAGAAAGAATACTGGCAAATTGGTCATTTTCTTGAAAAGCAGCTAAAATTATGAATATAATATCCTTATGCCATTGGTCCTAATTCTATAAGATTGCTGATTGAGCCATATCCTGGTCAACATGTTAAGAAAAAACAATTTAAGAGCCTGTACAAAGATGTTCAGTGAACAGACACACTATACACATGACCATGAAATATTAAATATTTTACTCTGTTTTTTTTTATTGCAGTTAAACCCTTACAAATCTTATACTATAGTATGTTTAAAATCCTACAGGGTCCTAAACAATAATTATAAAATCCTATAGGAGTTTTTTTTGTTGGTAGAAGTAACGCCATACTAAAGGTTATTTCATGCACATGGCAGCGCACTTGCACTGTGGACAAAGAAAACCCCCCTCAGCACCACTGGCAACAAACCAAGACAAGCCAGACAAGTACAGGACGATCACAGGACACAATACAGACATCACAAACAGATTGGTTTCCTGTTTCCTTTAAGCTCTGAGAGCACCACGGCAACAGGAGCTCCATCCAATCATTACTGTTCTGTTAGATAACACAGGTAAAAAGATATGATAACAATACAATAAATTCAAATTTATTCCCAAATATTCCGCCTGGAGACAAAATCAATGGGTGGTATGAGACTGGATAAGTGGATAAATATCTCAAGATGGTCTGGGAAGATTTTCAATAGATGCTATTAAAGATTTGTTCCCTGTCATTGGTTATCTCACAAAGAACCAGTAGCTGTTGTCTAGGGACGGAAAACTGTGTACAAGAAATTGCCGAGACAATGTTAATTGATCCCAAGGAACCAAAAGTAACCGTTTCCGTTTACAGATTGTAAACACGGACCATCTCAGATTGCCCCATGAAGTAACAAACAGATGAGAATTTAAACCTTAAAGAGATTGTGTTTGTGGCAGTCATTTCAAGTTCGTAAGACCAAGGGGATATATGAGTAAGATTGTCTGGGGCAAGACAAAGTTTAAATAGGCACTGGCTTGCGGAGCTGACATTTCTTGCAACAAATAGTAATTGCCAATGTTTTTATGGATACAAATCTTGATTTAATTCAAGATATAATATCTGCTTGGTGTTTAGCGCCATGGAAAATAGATTAAACAGTTATAGAGATTGTGCATTGGGGTTCAGAATTATGTCTCTCGCAGCAAAAACACCAGTGGCACTGGCCCATTTTGTGACAAAAACTGAAAGGTATAGATCATGTGTCCATTCCTCTGCCTTTAATATTAGCAATTAGACATTTTGACAGGGCTATGTTCGGGACATGGTATTTTGTCAATAACGACAACACGACTGTGTTCTTTGACGACAATAATGGTGGATAGAACTTAGTAAAATATTCAGAAGTGGACTTTGATATAATCAGGGTTGATATTGTTTTGCATATAAAACAACAACAACAAAAAATCGGGATTTGATAAAGTTTTGCAAAATTGTTCTTACCCAGCTTTCCTGATGGCTCCTGTCTGTCGACTGTAGGACATGTGGGATTCTGTCATTGTGTGAATGCTTCCATCACTGTCTGCTTCTTCCTCATCAGACAACTGTTAACATAAATAAATAACAATATTGCAGCATTATCTGGCAAATCTTAATAAAATCTAAATCTTAATAAAGACAGGATTATCCAAGGATGCAATAAATTTACATCAGAATCAGATCAACTTCTTATTGCCCCATCACAACTATAAAATATAGAGCGTTTTGCTTTACTGGAAAAATAGGAAATAGACATACTTCCAAACATGATATGTGTAAAATAAATTCAAATTGCTTCACGTTAACATTCCATCTGGTGACAAGAGAATTCAGCGGTATAAAACTTAACTCCCAAGTCTCTGAGAAATCAAAATACTCGTTATAAAAATGGAGCTATATGGCCAAATCGTTCTATGCATTGTAATTTACCTTCTCTGATATATGGATTATATAAGTTGTACAAATCCGATCATGAAAACCTAAACTACACATTCAGCTTAAAGGAAATGGAAAGATCATTCAATGTTATGAAAATAAATATGTTTTTTAAGCAAAATGAAAGATATATTACTGAAATCCATACAAACGCCCTTGTCTGAGGAGTAATCATTTAGGAATATATAACTAGTGGAACTCAATACAGGCATTTCTGGTATTCTTAAATTTGTAGCATAATCATTCGGTAAAAACAAATTCTTAATGAAAAAAGTAATACGTGTATGAACAAGCTGAGAAGCAACCAGATTCACTGCTAAAGGGATATTTTGAAACAAATATGCTCATAATCCCAGCTAAATCAAAGTTTCCTGCTTAAGTTTAAGAACAGAATTTTCCTTCAGAGAGCCAAAGATTAAAGGTTATAGTGTTTATCACCATATTGGTGTAATATGCATGTCGGACATATTTTTTTTAATGAAACTTGGTGAAATGCATGTTTAACCACATCAATGGTAATATCAGAAAAAGGCAGATTTGAAATTATGAGCTTAATTTCCCTGATGGCTATATTGGTTTTGCGAAATTAGGTTAAATGCATCCATCTGTTTCTTAGCCAGAGGAAACTATTTTACATGTTTGAAATTTGTGTGTAAATTCGTTCTCAAATCTCAAAAAGACATAATATTGCCAGATTATGCAATGGTGGCAATTTTGTTTATGGAATTTGATAATATCCATATCAACGTTTACACTACATAGGCAGCAATATTGCAAAATTATGCAATGGCATCCTTCATCTTAATAGTTGAAGCTGAATTCAAAGTTAATCGGCGAATTTGTTCTCAAGCTATTATGTTCACAAACATAGAAGTGAATATTTGTTATATGGAATGTGGTGAAACACAATCCCATCCGTTGTCTTAATAGGAGGAGGCAATATTTCAAACTTCAAGTTTATACAGGAATTTGTTACAGAGTTATCCTGTTCGCACCATGAACATACATTAATATTGTCAAATGATGCAATGGCTAACTTCTAAGTTTCAAGTTAACCTGCAAATTTCATCTCATGTTATCATGTTCACAATGCGGACATGAATATTGTAAAATTATGTAATGGCGTTTATTTTGTTTGGTGAGATGCAATTCCATCCATTGTCTGATTAGTTGGTGGCTTTATTTCAGGTTTCAAGTTAGTTTGTAAATAAGTTGTGGACGTTTTGTGTTCACTACATATATATAGGCCTACAGACATGAATATTGTCAAATGATGCAATGTCGGCCATACTGTTTTATGGAAATTGGTGAAATGCAATCCCATCTATTGCTTTTCGGTGAATTTGTTTTCAAGCTAGGGTGTTCACAAACATTTTTGACGAAATGACGTAGAGTAAATGCTAAACCCCCCCCCCCCCCCCTACTACAGTAGTGGTGAGCAATAAATGTTTGAATTCTATGCAGCCAACATGTTTCTGTATATACAATAATATCTTTCCACATGATAAGTCATAAGACATCCAGGCAGTATGAATCAAACCTAAAAACACATTCAACAGTAAAAGAAAACTATTTGCTTCTCTTTATGTCACACTTAAGGTTATTTCACTCATACAACAGCATCACAGCCTATTAAATATACAGAAGATTTGCTTGATTAAGGTTTAACATCGTATTCAAAATTAGCTTTAGCCATCTCAATGGGTGAAGGAAACCAATCTCCATGCCACTGACAAAAAAAGAAGACGATAGGACAAATACAGGACAATTACAGGATGTAATATTTACACATCAGCTTCATTTTGCCATTAGCTTAAAGAGCTCCAGGGCGTAGGATACTCCCACTAATCAAATGTCAGGCACTTAAAGAGCACTTGACTGATGTTCAAAGCAGTGCTTTAAATTATTTTACTTAGATGATGTTGTACTCCAACAATAGCTACAGCAAAACAACCATTAAATGGTTCAGTCTGTGGGTTTGTTAGAAAATTAGCCTATGGTGATCTTAATTACCATGACAACACTTTATCCTCAGTACTGGTACTGTTCCATACAGTGATCTTAGCCTAAGGTGATCTTAATTACCATGACAACACTTTATCTTCAGTACTGGTACTGTTCCATACAGTGATCTTAGCCTAAGGTGATCTTAATTACCATGACAAACATTATCAGGTACCTTCAGTACTGGATGGAAATGACAATTAAGATGGCCAAAGGACGACAGAATTTTTTTTTTTTTTTTTTCGATTTGGGGTTTAACACCATCTACAGGTTATTTTACAAATGACAGTGTGTCCGCTCATTGGGTGAAGGAAATCACTCTCAACGTCACTATTTGACAAAGCAAGGACAGGTCGTAATATAAAGGAATCACAAACAGATTGACCCCAGTTGCCTCTTAACTTTAAGAGCATCAGGACAATGGAAACCTCCATGTAACCTCTGAGATAGAAACTACAGAGCAAAACTGATTCTGAACTCTCCTAAATGGGTGAAACGAAAATACAAATTATATAGCATACCATCATCTAACATAAATGACAGATAGCCAAATCAAATCAGACCATTACCTTTCTTCACAGACTTCATAATCAGGTCAAACTGATGCCATGTTCAATACTTCATCACAAGTAGAACAAACAGACCTGCACGAACATATGACAGATGTTCACACACGAATAACAATAACAGTTTCCCCTTGCATCGCGAAGGACCCAGGGAAGAAGCATGTTAAACCAAAAACAAGTATCAACAAATCAAACCAATGCAAGAGAAAGCATAAAATGAGTTTTCAATATATGTGACTGCTCGCACATTCAATCCATTTGGATTATAAAAACATTGTAACAAAATAGCCTCAAACCTATTGACAGCAGACTAGATTAGAAACAAGAGTTAGACAGTCAAAAGGCCTGTACAAAGCAAACATATTTTCACAGAATTCATCCCCATTTTACTGTTAATATGTGTCAGACATGCTATTTGATTTGTCTCCTTGACTGGGACTTGATGTCAGATGTAGTGTTATTTCACTCATATGATAGCCTACCAGCTCATTGTGTGGAGAAAAACCTCCACACTACATGTATGTCACTGGCAACAAAAAAAGACAAGCTTGGTTTGTTTGATTGGGGTTTAACGTTGCACTTAAGGGTATTTCACGTATATGGCGGAGGAGGGTCCACTTCACAATGTTCCATGTCTAATTACGGTTGAAAACTGTGAAGAGACCTCATACAAGACTCATTCTTGTGAACAGTACATCGAAGTAGGCTTTAGTTAGCGCACTAGCTAACCACTTAGCCACCGTCGGGGCCCAAGACAAGCTCGGATATCAAAACATTTCTCACTGGCTATAAATGTCTTAAGCATCACTCTTAATTTCATACATTGTTATACACAGAAACAAGAAACATGCACTAGTTTCTGAATAAACAAAAGAATAGGGTTTTACTCTACATTTAATAAGCTCACTAGTCTCGTTGGCAGATAATGCATGAAGTACATTAGTTTTTTTTTAGCTAATATTGGATTTTATTTCATTGATGGGTATTTTATACCTTGCTTAAGGGTATTTCACTTGTATGATGATAGTGTATTCCAACAATAACGGACACTAGCACAACCATAAAATGTACTGGTTTTAATAGAGTTGGAAAGTTAATCTTTTTTCAGTGCTACATTGTAAGTAAATACAGCATTGCTAATCTTCAAACAAACTGATCATAACAAGACAGCTGCTTATATAGAAAACCCACTACTTTATGTGCTTATAAAAGATTCAGTGGGTGCCTTGAGGTTACTCAACATATGACAGTGTTATTTTGTTTGGTTGGGGGTTAAACACCACTCTTAAGGGTATTGTGAAGTATTTTGATCTGTTGGAAAATCAATGCTGCTCCATTTCTTAGTAAAGATGTTCTTCACTTATCCAGAGTGTCACATGTTATGTGATTGATTGATTGATTGATTGATTGATTGATTGATTGATTGATTGATTGATTGATTGATTGGTGTTTTCAGACCCACTTCAATGTATTTCACTTATATGATGGCAGTTTATTCTAACAATAATTGACAGTTGCACAAGAGTTTCCATAATGTGGGAAAGTTAATTTTCCTCCAGTGGTGAGTAAAGACAGCTTTGCTACTCTTCAAACAAACTGCCCTTACTCAGAGGGCCCATGTTATGTTTATCCAGTATAACAAAATCCTACATAACAATTTACCTTGCCTTCTTTTAAATTTGATCACGATCAACAAAACCCTGTACATACTACATGTATAAATATTACACCAATCGAGACACAATCAGATCAATGCCTGTCTGCGTAGAACTGAATGAGATCGAACAACCTGCTGTACTGTTATATAAACAAAAATATGGCTATCAGCAGAGCGTAGCAGAATCATTGGACGCAGAAAAACACAAAAACTATAAACAATGATAAAAAGGTCTCATTTGAGAATCTATTTGCAAAGCCAGAGTGAGAATAGCTTAAATAAGGATTTGGAAGACTGTGGGGTGTGGTAGGGTTATGTATGGATATGATGTATGTCAGTAAACAATAAATGCACCATTAACCAAATGCCCAGTAGATTCACCCTGAGGCAAAGCTCAGCATGTTCCACATATAGTCAAGCTTTCGCAATAGGAAGAACATTATATTCATGGACATCACACAGATAAAATACACCCTGGATATCAAATCTAGAGACTGACATGAAATTGCATATCTTATTTAGATCAGGGTGACCTTACAGCCCAGCAGTTAAACAAGTGAGCTAGATGTTCTCGGTAAAGACTGACCATGATTCTCCCTCTTGTAAAGGCCAACAATCTCTCTAATCACTGACAAAGAGAGGCCAACTGGCAGCCTTTTCTCTTAGAAAAATACCCAACAAATACATACTCTATTTCAGACAAATATTTTTTATATCTACATGTATACCAAATAATACATACAACATACCTTGGGCAGATTAAAGAGTACCGCCTCCAATTAATGCAAAAACGAATATAAACTCCCCATGAACAGATATAGTAATATAGTAAATCCAATGTCTCACTGAAAAGTCTCCAAAAAAACGATAGTATACAGTTAGGACCAAAGCCTGTAATATCCAAATAGTACAAAACACAGCTATACTATCACTTTATCCTAATAATGACACAGTGATTAATACTATAAGTCCTAGCATAGTGATACAGGAGTTTCCTTTGAGGCCCGAAGCTAATATTCGTCAGGTTTTACCTCAGCTTTCGTAGATAAAAATAATCAATTTTTAGTTACCATTCATAGCTACGTTATCCAATAGAAAATGATAAATCACTACATGAAATTCAATCCTCATAATTGCAGATGTTCCGGGGTCATGCTCTAAATCCCCTGAGAGCTCTTATTGTGTTGGTAATATGTGGAACTCACCCGAGAAAACAATAAAAAAATGGTTTACTCGTAGATGGTGTTGTCATGGCAAAGTGCCCATTCCTAACGCTGCCAAAATGGCTTCATCTTCTCAAATGGTAGTCACTATTGGGCAAAGAGTGAGCCGAGCCTGTTACTGTCAGTTGACAATATCAAAGCATAATACTTCAGCACACAATCCAGACGGGGTTGTATCAATAGAAGGATGAGCGTCCCAATCTGCCACTGCCTCAGAACATGTGGAATGGGTAGCAGGGCGTCGCGGGGAAAAGCGCAGGCTTTTCTGATTACATCAATGCAGGATCAATACTCCTGCTACCCCCACCACTGACAGACCATAGTAAATCAGTCGACCAAAGAATACTACGGACATCAGCGGAATTAAACAGTTGCTGAGGATTTTTCAATGGTGGAAACGTTTTCAGGATCTCCCACAATCCCTACTCAAGCAGAAGCTGCCGTAGTTACGATATGAAGGCCCTGTCTCAATGGTGAAATTGTTTCCAAAGCTCCAGACCCACCCTGCTCAGAGAGAAGCCACCGCAGCAGTCACAGGGCATCAGGCTTGCTCTACCCATCTCTTTCTACACTCCCATTAGCATTACTACCTCAACCAGTCGTCTTCGTTTAACAGCCCTAGTTAGCTTCCACAGTCCCAAGATAATTAATTAATCCGTATCAGACTAGAATTAAACTCATGTCAACACACCGACAAAGGCCAGTTAAAGAGAACCATGACGGATGAAAATGCACGGTGAATCTTAATCTTTTTAATCGTAACATTGAGAGTACGACACATTTCATAAATATTATTAAAGAAACTGGATATATAAAATAAAATCTTGTTTTTGTAGAGTTTATACAACAAAGATATATGCATTAAAAATCTATAGAGTATGGTGACAACTCCAAGGAATGATGTACAACTCATGTTGTTTTAGCTTATTTAAATCATCTTCAGTAGTAAATAAACTGAAATATATAGTCAACAAGAGTTGTTAGTCATCTTTAAGAGTTGTCACCATGTGGAAGTCAAATATTAAAAAGCAATTGTCTATATATAATAATGGTTCTTCCCTTGTGTAGGGTAGCAACATGCAGCTATTAACAAAGGAATATCACAACCTCAAATAAAGAAAAATTATGCATATTTTTTAAACACTCAGTTCTAAACTGAGGTTTTAATACTGCTTTTCCACAAGAGATTAATAATCCTTAATTATGTAACGTAACAGCAGTCAGTAATATATTTTTTTGTAAATTACCAGTGTAGCCATACACAAATCATACCGACAATTTTTCTACCTACATGTATTCTGTTTTCCGTTTATGGCTTGTGATGAAGAATCGGAAGAGCTTTCATCAAACATGGTCTTAAACATGAGGAGCATGTCATAGCAGAGCACAGCTATATGTATTTCTGTTCTACATGGAGGGAGGATACGACCCATCATGACAAGATATGTCCCGTCTTCCCTCAGGTCATTGGCATACACGCATGATGTATGGGTAATAACGTAATACACAACAACATCCCATTCATTATTAACATCGGAATCTCTCCAGTTATTTCACTGTAACACTATAGACAGAGTAGATCATGGGTGGAAAACAGTTTGGCCACAGTCTTTTGTACATTTTTCAAGAGTGTTTGTCTACAAGACGGAACAGCCCTGCCAATTTTGTTTTGCGACTTGCCGCACATAAATGAAGGTTTTAAAAGAACAGGTAAGATCTGAAACAGTTTAGTTGCAGTCTTTTGTATGAATAAAAACAAAAACACCAAATATGATGAGTGTTGACAGATATTTAAAAACAGCAGAAAAAATGAGAAATTGTACATATAAATGGAAAGGGTGTTTGTACTGACACGTTAACGACTGCTAGATGAATTAGTAAAAAATCTTGTGGTTTAACCATTTGTAAGCCTGTTTCAGTCCTATGATATTGTGCATGCCCAGGGGAATGGAGACACACCATTTCTAAACTTTACACAATAAAATAAGAAGAAAAAAATTGAGGATTTGTAATATAACACACTTTCAACGCCGAAATGCTGTTTTTACAGATATTGCAAACCCCAGTTGGCCAATCCATCAAGAGAAGAACAACTGTTTCTTGTCTTCAAGACAAATATATTCCCAACTCACATGTCTTCTGTTTAATATAATTTGTCTGAAAGTCATACAGAATACTAATCACATAGACATGTACATATGTGTAAAGCTCAAATCCTGTGTACTGGGAAATGTAATAAATGAAATAAGTGGAGTAGAGATTTTCTCTGAAAGAAATCTACTCTCCACTCATTAGATGAACTATCTTTCTATGTATATATAATTACTAAATGGCTACTTAAATCCTTGTTGCCATGGTTACTGTTACATGATTAAATTTTTGCATATATTTATTATAGAGCATGCTTTATTTTGTTTCTTTCATCAACATCAAGATTATTTCACTACTATGACAGCACCAGAGTTACAGGTTTTATGTTGATGGAGATATTAAACCTGACTTAAGTGTTTCACTCATATGGAAGTGTGTCAGCCCAATGGTTTGATAAAGTGTAAAGCCAACAATTCTTGTAAGAACATAATGTAATTGGTTATTTGAATAGAGACAGCTAATGTTTGTTTTTGGCATTTTTTTAAAGCTTTACAAATTAAAATGGTGCTTTATGCTTTTTTGTTATTTCTCTGCTGACATGAGGTTGATAAAAAAAAATCGAAAAGTCGCAAAGTCTATCTAACTCTGTGAAGTTTGTAATGACCTGCCTTTTATTTCAGAATATAAATACTGGATGGCGTCTGACCCGGTGAAATTTATAAATTGCCATTATACAACACATTAATAAAGAAAACGTGTCAAAAGGAATCTCATTCAAACTTCATCGATATTTAATTTTAAGTTTAAAGTTTTAATTTGTAAATAATCCTATTCTCTAATACCTTTTAATTTTTTTTTTGTTGCTTTCCTGTGAACATTTATATAGACCCATGCAGATTTATTGAGACATATATAAACAATTATACTTTCATGCAATTTAAAAAAAAAAAAAAAACAAGACCCAGCACATCACAATTTTGAGGGCAAGCCTCAGATTTTTCTAAAACTATTGTCATTTCTCTCCACAGTTTTGCAAAACATTAACAAAACGGCATGAACTCAAACTTGGTTTAAAAGTTTCCACAAGACATATAATGTGTAACAACTTTCAGTGCAATCCTCAGAAGAATTACAAAAAAAATGTACGAAAAAGAGCCATTAACATTGAGGTATCAAATATTTCTTTATCAAAATGGCAATAACTTTGCAAAAAAGTGCATACAATTAACTATGGAATACAGAGAGAGAGGGAGGAGGGGGGGCAAATGTTGTCCTTTCTTGCCTCAAATCATATATTTGAAGAAGTTACTCACCTCAGATGTTACGTATTGTCGTATTTCCTGACTGTCCCCCGTCATATTCACGTCACCTGACTGATCACTACGAATACTCCCTCCGTCACTACTGCTAGCGAAACTACCTTTTTGGGAACATATCTGGTCACCGCCTAGATCAAGAGAAAAAGAAACTGATCAGTAAACATGGAATATATCACAGACTCCTGAGAGATTTACACTAAATAAACTAAACATTTCGATCACAAAAAATTCCCACATTATTACATGTATCATTTAAAAAAAAATTTAATTTTATCTATACTTTTCAACTAACTTGAAAGCAATACAATTCAAAGAACAAACAAAAATGCAATTTTATCTGGCCCAGGTAATTGTTTAGGAAAATAATTAAGTTTAATTTATTTTTCTCACAGCAGTTTTAGGATACGTAGTGAGGATGTGTATCTAATGCATAAACTATGTACATATATCAGGAGACATCTATTGTCAAATGGGTCCACACATCATTTTAGTGCGGCTGGGTCGTGCCACAGAGAATGACCCATGTACTATAGTCCACCTCGCATCAATAAAGTATCAATAATCGACTTGTGTTTTTCAGATTTAGATTAAGGAATGTCTTCCCATGGCTATTCAGATGTGTTTGTACTAGAAGCTGTGCCCACACAACTAATCCAGTTTAAACAGAAAGCAGTTGAACATCAAAAGGAGGTCTTAACAATACATTTACTTAAAGGCCTGGGTGTACTTAGATGGACGGAGACTCAGTGACCAAATGAATAGGGAATTGGGTGAAATATCGGGGTTCTAAGGGCATCGGTCAACTGACTGGACCATAGGGCAACTCGGAAACAAGATTAAACTATATGAAATACAGAGGTTCTTACATGTCATTACTAGAGAGCATGTATTATTAATAATCACCAAATCAACTAGATTTTATTGATAAACCCTCAGTTTGTACTACAATATTAAATCTATTCGTTCAGGAATATAATGTTCTATTTATATTCAGCATTAACTGGGCAAATCATCAAACTATGAATGCCACAATAATCACCTTCTTCAAAGTAACAATCACTAACCTTTCATCTTTATACAATATTTACAAAGCCACTTGAATTTGTATTGTCCAGCGGTCAACCAATCAAAATCTAACAACTCCAGCCAAAATGGCAGGATGGCAGAAGCGGCTCAGAGCATTGGAAGTTACTTTCAGAAGAACTACCTGATTAAATCTTAATTTCCCTCCATTCTCATCCATCTAAGACTTTCCCTGTCAAATTTATATCGATCCAAGGTGAATATATCAACTCCTCTGAATCCAGTAAGAAATTAAAGGAATTTTCTTTACTAGGGACTGACTTCCAATAAATCATCCCACTTTTGATTCAAATAACCCTCACAAGATCCACCAACTACATGTAATAAAACTTGGCAAAACGGGCTGACACAGTTTTTAAAAGCCATTACCCTGTCAGAAACCTGAACAGAATTGCCAATCCTTTTGGAAAAATATCAACAGTTTTTGTTTACAATTTGATATGTGAGTAGAATCCTAAAGTTGACATAAACTTGGAAAGGATTTTCGTACCTATATTTATTTGGTGTGTTGATTAACGGTAGATTCAGTGTGTTTCTATATTGAATTGGTGTGTTTTTTTACACTGATTCAGTGAGTTTCTGCATTGATTTGGTGTGTTTGTACATTCATTTGGTGTGTTCTTACACTGATTCAGTCAGTTTCTACATTGATTTGGTGTGTTCCTTCACAGATTCAGTGTATTTCTTTAATGATTTGGTGTGTTTGTATATACATTTGGTGTGTTTTTACACTGATTCAGTCGGTTTCTACATTGCTTTGGTGTCTTTTTACACTGATTCAGTGATCTCCTACATTGCTTTGGTGTCTTTTTACACTGATTCAGTGATCTTCTACATTGATTTGGTGTCTTTTAACACTGATTCAGTGATCTTCTACATTGATTTGGTGTCTTTTAACACTGATTCAGTCAGTTTTTATATTGATTTGGTGTGTTTTTACACTGATCTTCTACACTGATTTGGTATGTTTGTTCACTGATTCAGTGTGTTCTACATTCATTTGGTGTGTTCATACACAGATTCAGTGTGGGTTTTTTATTGATTTGGTGTGTTTGTACATTCATTTGGTGTGTTCTTACACTGATTCATTCAGTCTCTACATTGAATTGGTGTGGGTTTTTTTTACACAGATTCAGTGAGCTTCTACATTGATTTGTTGTGTTAGTACAAAGATTCACTAAGTGTCTCCATTGCTTTAGTGTGTTAGTACAGTGAGTCAGTGTTTGGTGAGTTCATACACAAATTCAGTGTGTTTCTACGCTGATTTGGTGTCTTCTTCCCCTTGTTTGATTGGGGTTTGACATTGTACTCAAGGGTATATCACTTATATGACAACGAATTGTCCACTTCACACTTCACCTTGCCTTATTACAGTGGAAAACAGATAGGAAACCTCGTAAAAAAAAAAACATCACAATTACCGGAGGCACAACATGTGACTCGCTCTGTCCATTCTGGCCTGAAGACATGATGTGGAATGTTTTGTTTGGGTTTCTTGGTTCAACTGGCCTTCAATATCAATTTAAGCAGATAAACATCATTTTCCAGCCAATTTTTTCAACTTGATATGAACACATAGGTTAGTTCTTGTGCAGTTCTCTTGCCCGAAAATACAAATAAAATGTTAGGTTTTGTGGCGATATGACAAAAAAAATGTTTTGCTTTTATCTTCAACACACCTGTGTTGAAGATGTGATTTGTTTTGAGCTTTGTGCGTGATAAAACATACACAACCAGGGTAGACTTGGTAACATGCTAATAAATTATAATAACACTTCAGTTATGGATGGAAGCTTTTCTATTTTCCTCGACGTGTAAAACATTTTAGAGTCCGGGGTAACAAAAGTTTTGGTTATGTGCCGCGGTTCAATTCACCCTAACAAATGTTTGGGTTACCGCAGTACAGATGTCGTGCTGCTATTTTACTGTTATAGCCTTCAATGATATCATAAAGCAGAGCTCAAATTTAATATATATGTCCCAATCAATCATCAACTGCATTGATCACCTACTAATCCATGCAGATGCTGCTCCAAATTACTTCTGAATTTAGGTCTGTCAATTTGTTTGTTTGATTGATTGAAGTTTTTTTCATTCACATGACGGCTTAGTCGTGTAAGTCAACATGTCCTGATAAAATGGTTCATCAACAGGAATTGAAGATTCCAACTTAAACTCTTGGCTTAAAAAACTTACGTAAAAATTTACACAAAAAAAAAAAGAATAAATAAATATAAATCACAAGTTTTAACATACCATGTTAAGGAAATAGATCAGTTGTTTCACTATTCACGTAATATACCTTATCTAACGAGAAATCACCTGACTGAATAGAACAGGTGTTCATTTCACTATATAGCACTATCTCAAAGGAAACATACACTGTAAACAAGTCCATTAAATCATTAGGACTATAGGCTGAGCGTCCTACTTAAATCTTATTGTGGCAGTTTATTGTAGTGTCAGTTCATACGACTAAATAATTAATGTCCGTGTTGTTTCAGAAGCAACAAAAGTTTCATTCTGATCTCTTAAAATAACAAACTCAGTTGTCTTAGCAAATTTAACATGAATAAGTTCAATAGAATACTAATAAATCCATTTGTTCAACATTCTGTAGAACATCGATCATTGACATTTCGTTACTATGAAAATATAAAACACTTTCCTCTAGTCTAAAGATTTTTAAGGAATTCTGATTGGTTTGCACAGTGTTTTACGCCATGTCAAAGGTTATTTCAGTCCTATGACGGCACGGCCAATACAATCAGTTATGGGTGACACTAGGAGGAAAAAAAAACCCCTAAGATAACAACAATCAAAACAATAATTGATTACTGGGTATGCAATCACACTCCTTGAGCAAGGTGAACCTTGAAGAGCAACAAGTCAACAGGAAACTCTGGTTTGACGGACAAGCTTCTTTATTAGCTTTACTTTGTAGTTCTATTCAGCTACTTGTATAACGTTACTAGCGCATACAAGGTGTAGAGACATCCACAGTAATAGTGGTTGAGACATAGAATCGATCAAAAGCTGTGGTAAAAGCAGACTGACATTTTACTCCATCAGGCACTGACGTAATTCCCAGTGTCGATTATAACCTAACATAAGATAGACACATTCACTATTGTTAAAATGTCAGATGGAAGCCTTCAATGGAGACACACTAGGTTATCAATTCAGGGAAGGTGAATATGTTCCTAGACTACAAAACATATTCTTTTACACTGAAATAGAAAGATTTTGTTACTTTTTTTAAATCTGAAAATTTAAAACTGTAGTGCCTGAGGCCACTTAACAAACATTTGTTATCCTCAATATCATACAAGTCAATTTTGCAGTTGGTAAAAAAATAATTATTTTTAAACTATATTCCTCCAAAAAAGTAAAATAATATTTGAAATGGTGTGTTCAAATATTAGTACTGGGCTGCTTCTGGAAAATTTCACGTTTGTAATCAATATGATGGTGATTTACCTGTTTTTCATTTTAGTTTGCATGCTCACAATACTTCAGGTAAAGTTTAATATGCTAATTACACTCGTCTATGGTTTGCTGTCCTCAGGAGTAATAGCTAGACTACAATGGCTGTCCACAGCATCTGGTATCCAGGTCTAATGAGACAACAGTTCTCTTTATTAAATTTCCCATTGTGTGTGCTCCCCTGGGTTCAATACCTGTCGAGGTGTTCGAGAGTAGAGAGCAGTTATCCATGTACGCCAGACACAGTCTCATTATACAATACACAGTAACCACCTTGGGTTTTCTATGTAGGCATTAAACACTACAATGCACTCAATCGCCTGATATATACACAGGATATACAGGACTTTATGAATCTTGACACTGATTTATTATTACCAAGATATTAAAATAACTGTCCATTCTGAAACTCAAACATATATATAATCATTCCCTGATATTATATTTTGAATAATTGAAGAAAGGTAAATTTGCTCCACCGGGATTCAAACTCAGGACCTTTGGGTTACAGGCCCAACACTCTACCGACTGAGCTACAAGAGGCTTTTACAGACACTATTTGTTGAATGTTTATTTAAATAACAAAATATAATACCAATTACTGAGAAAAAATTAGTTTTTCTGATAAGTCAGTTTTTTTTTATAGAGGTAGTACAATATAGAGACAAAATATTTTTTGCGAATTATATTTTATTTGTAGAATAAAAATATCTTGATTGCCTTCCCCGGGATTTTGCGCTTGACTTCCATCATTTTATTTAGGCAGCAAAAATATATTTTTTTAAATGTGTAGAAGAAATAAAGGGTATAACTTCATCGTGCAGTAAACAGGAGAGGTGAAGACAATTGATTAGCCCTAAATCAATAAAACATATGTGTATTTTGCTATTGATAAGCAGAAAAAATTGGTTTATATTTTAAAACAAATAAAGATGCATCAAGTTTATAAAATCACATAAAAATCATAGGCATATGTGCTGTATGATGGTCATAAAATGAATAGTTTTTAACAGTAGAATAAGTTAGTGAAATGGTATATCTCTATTGATATAATAAAAACAGGTCAAACTGCCCAGGTATGACAACCAGTAAACACACAGGTAAACTTCATTAACAGAAGGTGCCTTACCTAATTAGTAATCCTTCATTCAAATTCTAGTCACGCTGCTAATCTGAATAAAACTTATCAGCAAATTAGCAGGTGGCTAAGTGGGGTACTTTGAAACAGATTATTTAAAGCTTTCAATCATAACAAACACAAGAAAGTTTAATAAACAAACAAAGCTTCCCAGCCCAATTGTCTCCAAACACCGAACACCTGTGTCTATAGAACAGTATTGTATATATATTTATAGAATGTTATTATTTGAATAGTAAAATAGGTTTTTATTTACAAAGACTTCGTTTACAGTTTGATATTCAGGTAAAAACAAACCGTCACTTATTATACGTGTATCTAGAGTACTTTTATTTATTACAAAAACACCAATTCCTAACAGCTTAAAACATATTTGTACTGTCTCCGACCACATTGAATTCTGAATAGGCCAGAACATTTACATGAAAACCAGACTAATGTTTTAATTATGTAATCAACTACTACATGTAATTAGGAATAAGAACCTAGCCTTAGTAAAGAATATATCAAGTGACAAAACAAACAGAATATTCTCTAGGCAAAAAAAAAATTAATAGCGTCATTAAATCCAGATGTTTTTCAAGTTTTTAATTTACTTTTAACGAAACAAATTGTCTGAAATTATAACTTGTGCAAAAGGGAAGAAATTAATAATAAGAAACCGTGAGAATGCAGATAGTTTCATGAATATTTTTTGTGGCTTTTAGAAAGTGAATATTAATAGTATTTTCATTATTTTGGATTAAGAGTGAATCCAGAAAATTTTGAAGTTTTCACCTGTCCAGAAATCGAACCGACAGCCTTACTGTCAAACCAGCTCTATGTCAATGAAAATATACATGTGAAATACCCACGTGAAGAACACAGCTTATCCAATCATTAGCTAAGTTTAGAAAACCACAAAATATTTTATGTGAAAATATTAAATTCCTTTCTGTTAAATTTTTTTCTCAAGGCTTTCTTCACAAGGGTTTAACAATTTCAGATCTTTAAATAAGTTTAGTATATCAACACATACAGTAACATTTTATAATGAATGTATTTATCTATTTGCTTAGGGTTTAACTTCATACTTGAGGGTGTAATACATTTCAGTTATTTAAGGGAATGGATTGTCCATTTCATACTGTTCCTTATGCTTCAATATGGTAGGAAACCTTGTGAAAATCATCCCTGGATTTGTGGGCAGACATGCAAACCACCAAGCCATGGCTGCGGGTACTTTTAAATAGTTTAACCAGAATAATAGCTGTAAAAGAGTAATTGTTCCATTTCAACAGTAACACACTTATATTTTACCTTGGTATGCATATAATGAAGGGACATCATGAGTCTTCATGACCATCCTAAAGTAGAATGTCGTTCCTTATTCAGGTGCAAAAACATAAACACTCAAAATACCACTTAAAACTACTATACTATGATACTTCAAATTAGACTGACTATTCACACATTGACAATGGCCGATCTTAAACAGTAATATAATCCTATTTTGAAGACAACAAACTATGCCGATCTTCGTTATTGTAGAAATCTAGGCCAGTAACTTTTAACATAGGTGCACTCAGAAATTACTATTGGTTTATAACCACCTTTGTCTCGCTAACTGACAAGAGAGTACCCATTATCACATAACATAAATAAATAAAAAGTTTTGCTTTTTAGTAATATAATTTAAATCATTAAGCTTACTCTATAATTAAGGTAACTGTATAGATTAATTCTGTAGCTGACAATAAACAAAAGCAATGGTTTTGTTTGTTTGTTTGATTGATTGATTGAGTTTTTCCATCATACTCATTTTTCACTCATATGATGACATGCCAGGCCAAAGGGTGCGAGAAACGTCCCACATCAAAATGGAAGATATGAGAGGACAATCACAGGACATGAAACAAACAGGCCACAAATTCCCAGTATGTATCAGTAAAGAAAATCCCTTTGACAAGGACAGCAGATAGACAGACTGAGACTCACAAGACAGATATACAAATGAAATCAAACTACCTAAAAAAAAAGGGTGAACGGATGTGGAAGTGTTCGTTTTTAAGTAACATCATATAGGGATTCCAGTTGCCATGGCAAGATGGTTTAGGCTGGGTAAGAAAAATATTGCAAAGCAAACAACTGTCCAATACATTTAATCACAGTCTAGTTGCCTCCCTTGTCAGTCAGTTTCAAGTGTTGCCAAACGGATTCCAGAGATGAACAATTGTGATTTAGCAACCACTGAATCAGGGAATAATCCCATAATCCATAAGGTAATTAAGTACCAATACATTCATTTATTAAAATAATATGGGAAGGCCTCATAATGTTGATATTGATCTGCATGTATCATTAGTATTTTTCCAAATGGTTAAGGACATAAAAAGCAAGTATTATTGATTTATTGTGAACAAAACCTAATTATTTTTTCTAAATTGCTTCAAAATTAAAAAGCATAACATTCTTAAGCCTAAAAAAATAAATCACAAACAAGTGTAAATGTAGTCCAATCTAATAATAACTGAATAGCCAATTTATCGTTTTAAATTTTTTGGTATGGTTTTAACTTTTTTTTCACTCCTGTAACTTGTGTCAGTCTAATGTGTGTAGGAAACCTCCATCAGTAACAGTAGTACAAACAGTGACCTAGGACAAACAGATGAGAGGATGTAAAACATGGCACAAATAAACAATCCCCATAAACAAATATATCGTTATTGTTTTTTATTGATACAGGTTCATCGATCACTATTCCATTAAACAATTGAATGTGAGCACCAAGCAAATACAGATCTGCATCTTAACATCAAACCCTTACTTCCTGATTTATCAGAATTGGGAATAACACAGAAAATGATAAAATTGCTCAAACAGCAATAGTTTTGACAGTAGACAATGAAGTTCCTTGTAGTCTTATAAAATAAAACTACTCCCACGCAGGAAACAATACAGTTTTGAGAAGTTCATTAGACTTTGCCTGCAGCTTTTATAGATAGTGCTTTATTAGCCTGCCTACACAAAAAAGAAAACGTGTGTAGTAAATTGGAATGGGGGTTTTATTTATCAATACAATAGAGGATGAAATAAAGACTACAGAATACGTGGATAACAATTACAGAGTAGTATAGATACATTTTTTTTACAGCAAATAACAATGTGTGGTTGTTTTAGTTTTCACTCTATTTTAAAACACACAATTTGACATAAGTAATGCATAGTGCTAAAAAGCAAATATGCAAACAAAAAAAGATGGAGAAACATCCTTATAGCATTATTCCCACTGATTAGTTTCACAAAGTAGAGTAAACTTATGACTCCAATAAAATATACACTTCCATCACATGGTGATTCAATATTTCTGTTAATTTTGAATCATTGTCAAAAATCTAAAATATTTTTACAGAAGGTGTATACATATTAGCAGAAGTCTATTAACTAGAAGTATGCAACTGCCGTATAGTAATGTCCACAGCATTGTAGACCAGCAAGAAACAGTGACGTCACATTTGAGACAAGTGTCTTTTTAGATGATGAATGCTGGGTAATTTCGTTCCAGATCAGCCACTGCGTATAGCAATTGTTTTCAGTCAGATGACTGGCTTAATATTTATCGATTTAGTTGCCGTTCATTGCACTGGGTAAATGCTTTTTGTTTACTAAGCAACATTATTATCCGTCAACCAAATTTGTTGTGTTCTGATTGGTCAATTTGCAGGGGGATAAAAACCCGTACACCCTGGGAGAT
>JARFOD010150554.1:0-12523 GCA_031763545.1 Mopalia muscosa | reverse complement strand
ATAATAAATTAAAAAAAAACAACTATATATGTCTCGGATGTTAAGCTATTCAACAGAATGGTTTCAACAAGGGCTATATTTTTAAATCCAACGATCTATGCCGATAAAAAATAGTTTACGTAAAGGCATAAATTACATTTTTCAGCTTAAGTGGTTGATTCCCAGTGAAGCTGTGAACTAAATGAATGGTAAACAAATTTGGATCCTTGGACTATGTTTTATGTACTGACTATTGTTTTTAGAACGTGTGTCAATTACTTATTAAGTAAATTAAATAAAGTTTCTAAATTTTAAAAACCTTGTTTTTTGTCTGATTCAATTTGTAATTATGCTGTGTATTTCGCAAGTTCATATTTAATCTTATTTTTTCATTAAGTTAAAGTTTGCTCCACTAATATATTCACCATATCCATACCTTGTGTTAAGCAGCTTATTAAATATGATAATAAAGAAGATGACCGATTATTTGCTTGTGCGATTTATTTCTACGATGTGACATCGTCCTTGTTTAAAATGGAGACGACTTAATGGTAAAATCCACACAAAGCAATGTTCAGTGTACTAATGATCTTTCCATAAATATATGTCCGCAACTTCGCAATGTTTATCCGGTTTCGGATTTCCAAAGAAGAGACCCTTAATAATTAAAAATATGAGCATACAAAGAAAATGGCAGTTTAGCTATCGGTGACATCAGAATCGGTCCGGGACGTTGTTAACTATTAATGGGAGTTTAACTAGAGGCTAATGCTTAATAAAAGTGGCAATGCAGGGCAAGGTCATCACTAAGATGCTGCCAGTGGATTGATGTGTCATCCAAAATGGAAAACACAACAGAGACTGCTTAGCACACTTTCCAAGTTTTGTCTTAAAGGTTCTCTTCTATCATGAATGCATTCCGTTGCATTGAAAATAGTTACATGACGTGGAGCAGTCTTAAGTCAGCATGTCCAGATTTGGCCCACATGGGTATAGGTGGGCAAATAAGGGCAAGTGTGGGCGTTGGCAAAATATGGCATGTCTGTATCTGGCCAACATTGGCAGTCAGTGGCCAAACTTAGGTGTGGGCTACGTGTGGTATGTATGCAACTTGCCTATTTTGGCAAAAAGAGGGCAAATGAGTGGAGGTTAGGTGTGGGCATCATTTGGCCTGCCTGCGACTTGTCGATATTGGCAGATAGTGGGCAA
Organism: Mopalia muscosa; assembly: GCA_031763545.1. NCBI lineage: Eukaryota > Metazoa > Mollusca > Polyplacophora > Chitonida > Mopaliidae > Mopalia > Mopalia muscosa. The sequence goes on along the minus strand of JARFOD010150554.1, from coordinate 11,335 downwards.
GTTATTTCGAGTTGTTTGTGGGCAACGTGTGCCATGCATGCTACTTGCCGATATTGGCACAGTGGACAAATGGTTGACGGTTGGATGTGGATAATATGTGTCATTTCTTCATCTTGCCAATTTTGGCAATTGTCGGTCGAATGAATGCGAGTTGAGTTTGGGCAACATGTCACATGCCTGTGACTTGCCGATGTTGGCAGACAGTGGGAAAATTAATGCAGGTAAGGTGTGGGCTGTACATGCGGTATGTCTGCAAGTTGCCGATGTTGGCAAAGAGAGAGCAAAGGAGTGCATGTTAAGTGTGGGCAATACTTGGTCTGCCTAGCTGCCGCTTACCGATATTGTTGTAGTGTAGGCATAATGGGTATGGGAAAAAGGTGCTAGATATGCGAGTTGCTGTTATTGGCAGATAATGGCCAAGTAAGCGCGAGTTTGTTGTGGGCAACGTGTCATTTAGGCGACTCGCCAATAGGCTATTGGCAGAAATTCGTCAGTTGGGTGCGGGCAACATGTCACATGTCTGCGACTTGCTAATATTGGGCAAATCAATGACAGTTTGATGTGGGTAATTAAAGTAGCCGTGGCTCAGAGTAACCGGTACGTAAGGGGCCACCACATGGTTAGGGAACACAAACTTTATTCAAGTTACAATGACAGGAACGTATTACACACAGACACACAGGAACCTATTGCATTCAAACAGGAACTTATTACATGCAAGCAGGGATGTTTAGTATATCGACAGGAACTTAGTATACCGACAGGAACTTAGTATACCGACAGGAACTTGGTATACCGACAGGAAGGTAGTGGAATGGTGACTATGGTCTATGTCACAGCATCTCTATACGGCAGACATGGAGGCTAGGTGCCCATCATATCGCTAGGTGTTCGCCACTCTGGAAGGCGGACACAACTGAGACGACCCCACGAGTTACGCAAAATGGATGAAGATGGCGTCTCCAAGGATGCGTGCTTGCCAAACGATGAGAATCGATAAAAATAATAATCGATAAACTGCTAAAATTGCTGTTTTAGAATTATTACTGGTATGAATACCCCAAAATTCTAATAGAAATTATCCAAGACAAATAAAATGTATTTATCAAAATATACGAACTAGATGAATACACTAATTACTATTCACCCGGTAACATTAATATGTGTCGATTCTTCATCTTGCCAATATTGGCAATAACCGGGCAAATTAGTGAGGGTTGAGTGTGGACAACATGTGATTTGCATACTGTTGGCAGACAGTGGTCAAATTAGTGCAGGTTAGGTGTGAGCTACATGTGGTATGTCTGAAACTTGCCGATTTTAGCATGCAAAATTGGTGTAAACTTCTGTTTATATCTGTGGAATGTGTATGCCATTTTGACTTCTATCTGGATTAATCAATTCTCGGAGACAATGCCAAGACCGACAACTCTGGAAGAAGAGATTTCACTTCCGTTCTGCAGTGCGCGTTTTCCCATGACAGCCTCTGCAAGTCGTCTGCTCTCTGTGAACTTCATTCATCTTTACCCTACGCTTCTTATTCAGAAAAGGTATAGGCATTTGTCTTCTTATGTCGATTCATGATTTATAGGAGAGTGTTTTATGTTGATCAATATACTTTTAAAACATACAACGCTGACTTGCCCTGTACCTTACCGAGGTCCGTACCGGTACCTTGAAAGTTGAAACATGATGTCGTTGTTGTATTGTACTTGACCGTGTTAATTCTTACTGATGTAATTTAACTTCATCAAGATGCTTTGTTTATGAAACTCTCGGGAATCCCAATAGGCTAACCTCCGTTTATCCGTATAAACAAGACCATTACATGTTATGTAGGTCGGGTTAACGAACAAAAGCAGGGAGGCCAGTAGCTCAGTATAGCCTCACGTCTAAAACAGAGAGGCTGTCTATTACCAATAGCTAGGAGGCCAGACTGTTTATAATCAATAGCTTAAATAGCGACCTAGCACAATGAATAAGACAGAGGAATTAGCCCTAAACACTGTGCTAATAGCGACCTTTATTAAGTAATTAAAGCCCATGAATAGGATAATCTTGTTTATAGTTATTACTATATATACAAGTATATATTCAATTACGCTGCTAAAAGGAATATTCTTAAATTGGTTTACCAATTTCTTTATTTAAATACTTTAGGGGCAGTTGAGAAAAATCTGCGCACCCACCAGCTGAACAGAGAAAGATTTTGAAAAAAAGTTCTTTCAACACTGTTTACCAATGCAAGAGATAGGGATGCAACATGTCAAGTGTGCATCAATGGCTGCCCAAAAGCAAGAGCTACTTTGAGGTCTTGATGGATGATGAGGGATCCCTTGGTCGATTTTCAGAACACCTGTTGTAGAGAATAAATCTGAACCATGTATGTCTATGTTTGTGAAACGTTTGAATACTGAGGATTACATATATGTGACTGTGGTGAAAATCCAATTCTTATTTCTAAAAATAGTGCAAAATGGAGGAAATGTTTTTTGAAGTTTATTTCTCAAAGTGTCATAATGATAAGACTCAATAGGTTAGTTAACCTAGTAGAATAGTCCTTGAACAAGAAAACGGTGCCTCATTTTTTTTCAATTTTTTATTAATTCTATCATAGTGGATTGTTTTTGTCTATCCTACCTTGGAAAATGTAAAATACAACTTGCATAAAACATTGAAGAAAATCAAGGATGAGCTTGAGGCACCGTTTACTAAATCACATTGTGCTCTTTACAATGGAACAAATATGAAGTGTCTAACATAATTAGACACATTTTCTGTAAATACAGCTTGCAAAATGTAGCTTCTGCTTAAAACTGAAGTGCAGAAAACTAAATTATAGGCTCAAATTTGAGCTATTTGTAATTAGAATTTTACCTAAAACCCTATATCTATACCCTAAATCACCTCAAATTTCACACCCATGACAGGTCCTAACTTCTTAGCTTGGAACAATATTACAGCATGTAATCAAACAAATTTATGTTTTCTAACAAACGTTGATGAAAAATTCATCTTCTGCCGCTGAAACACGATTACCAGGCCTTTTGAATAGTTTCCATAGCAACAATTTTATGGACAAATTTGAGGTGATTCAGGGTACCTTACTTTTTATTCATTCTTTATTATATCGTGGATAACTGGAACACATACCTAACGTTTTATCCAGGTGATTATAAAAAAAAATTGGTTCATTTTGAGCCCAATGGGTCCAGCAAGACCTTAAGTTAAATTCCCCATTTCATATGTAGAGTAAAGTTTCCTCTATGTCTGTCTGTAGGTATATACGAACTTGGCATAATATCATGATAACTTTTTATCGGCATGAATGTTATGAATAATGTATACATTTGTTAACTTGAGTGGTTTCTTTTAGAAATGAAATAAGCTTAATGTATGAGTTATTATTATTTGCTATGATTACAAAAACAATAAATAAATAAATAAACATGGTTTTGAGATTGTAGGTATCTTTCAGACTAATTAATTGACTTTCAGTTATTGTTTTATTTAGTTCAATTCTTTATTTATTTCAAGAGGTTTAGCCTTGGCCGATGACCACTAGGGCTTTTCATTAGAAATCAATTTTATACATGGCTATATTTTATACATATAAATATTTATATATTATATATTGTCTGATGATGTCTGCATGTTTTGGTCTACTCATGTTGCCATGTTTCCTAATTAATGACATATTTGAGCTGATTATATAACAATATTATCATTTTATATAAATCTGTGTAAACTGATAACATACAGTAAATCCAACTCTTAATTGGTGACATGTTTGTGCTGATAATATATTATTCATATTTTCATTGTATTCCTATCTGTTCCTAACTTACACTTATCATAATTGGCGACATTTTTGTCCTGAAAATATGATAGTTTTTTCGTTCAATTGTTCACTATGTAAATTTGTAACTTTCAGAATACATGTTCCATTACATATTAACAAGTACAAAGAATATAAATAAACGCATTTATCCATTATGATGCAAATTATGATTATGATGTGTCACTTTCATAAAATGATTATTAGAATTTGCTACTTTTAATTTGTACATGGTCATTTTTTGGTTGAGGGAAGGTTGTGAGTTATCGTTTCTTTTCGGTATTGATTTGTATTTTATATAATTCAGTTCTTGGCTTTTGACATGTAAGCACTTGTTTATCACCATGCGCATAATCTGGCTGTCACGTAGTGATGTCATGCCATTTTGTTGACAGTTGGCTAGACATACATTCCCTATTCGGGGCCTACATGTTACCACAATCGGTGACCTCATCTGGCCAATGTCCTCTTAATTGGGACGTTTTGTCGACGTTGTGCCAACATTGGGTAGCCCATGTTGGGACAATACGTAAGTAACCATGTTGGCTAGACATGCATACTTTACATAGGGCCCACATGTTGCCATCATGGGTGCCCTCATCTGGCCATTGTCCTCTCAGACGTCCCGCCCGGGAGCAAAATGTTGTGGGGACAATGTGTTTTTCTCCCCATTGTGCCCAGGGTGGGTAGCCCACATTGGGACATTACACAAGAAACCATGTTGTCTATACATGCATACTCCACATAGGGCCCATATGTTGCCATCATGAGTGCCCACATCTGGCCAATGTCCTCTCAGACGCCCCGCTCGGGAGCAAAATGTTGTGGGGACAATGTGTTTTCATTACATCTTGCCGATGAGATACTGACCATCTGGCCCACATGGTTTAGACAGGTACATGCTGACTGGGGTTGTTTCTAGATTACGATTGATCAGTTAGTTAAAACGTATCGGGTCCAGTTCGTTTTACATGTGAAAGGAGCTCATTTACAGGAGTCCGTTCGAATCATACGTCAAATGAAGTGACCTTCCGGAAGCATTTTTCGTATGATCAAAGAAACGGGCATTTTAATAGATTGATATAAAAGATTGTTACAAGAATACATTTTTCAAATAAACTTAATCGTATTGATTTATCGGTTACATTACTTTTAGTTCGCAAAAGAGATATATTACCTTTTTACATTGTCGGCTTATGACGTGCTTGTCCCCACATACTTTAGGCGTGTCGTGGCATAACACGTATTTGTTAATGATGCAATTGCATAATAGTACAAGCATATTTATGACCTCATACTGAATTACTGAATAGTAGGTTGAAAATTGCATACGATTAACACAGATAGCCGTAACTATTGAGAATCCATGTAATGATCCTACCAACGATGTTATAAGTTAAAATTTAAGAATAGCTTGTATTCTATCTCGGAGAATGGATGACAATAGGCCTAAGCACACAGAAACGATATTTAACTTAAGAGATGTGGACAAAGTGACTGACGAGCTCCCATGCGATGATGTTGTACCTGAACAATGTGAGAATAACAGACGGATTGTCAGCTTTAAAGTGGCTAAAACAGTGTGTTTATTGATAACATGGATTTGTATGGCAAGTTCTTTTATGTTTTATATTTGAAAGCTATGATATACCCATCGACCTACTGTCCAAAGCGATACCGGTAGTTTATTAACTCAATCATTTTCGAAACTTTGTAAATGTTCATTTTTTATGTGTTTGTTGTGTCGTGTAAGGTTATAACAAGCGTCTAAGTCACGATTACCTCACGTTTTGAATGTAACGGTTGAAATCCACTAAATTTCCAAAATACAACCAGAAAAGAAAACTTTAGTGTATTATAATCGTACTTGGTGATCAGTGGTACCCGTGCTATAAACAGTCTTCTGCTATCAGTTTGTACACGGCCAGGAACAACAGCCAGAAGCTCGTGACCAGACAAATGACCCAAGTTTCAAATACAATGAAGCCGCTTATAGTTAAACTTTGTTTCCAGAATTGATTAACTAAATTTCCCATAACAATATATCGTAAACTAAGGTACTTGCACAATATTTTTAACCGACGATTACTGTGGAGATTTTATGTTGAAGATTACGCTTCCAGTTCGTAACGCCGGTCGCAGGCATGCAGGCCTTTGCGTATGGGAAGATGGCTACGCCTTTGTACACGAAGTGTCAATGGCTGACATTTAAAGCGATAGCTAACAGATGTGTTTTGAAATTTCACACTGACGTGTTTAGTGTTTTGGGGCTTGTTTATACATAATCAATTGTTCAGTGAAATATTCACGTCAACAGATCAAAATATTATTTTATATCAGAGATGATTATAGCGGCAACTCGCGCTCTCGCCATGTATAAAAAAACGCTTAACCTTGAGATTTAATATGTAAAAGTCGTGGATTTCAAATGACTTTATCTAAAAGGCGAGAGTGCGCGATTTAGCAGTTAAATCTTGAATGTACTGAAGAGTCACTTATGAGTGCCTTTATTTTCCTAATTAATTGATTTATTTATTCATTCTGTCACCACTGGCATGTAGTTGATTGTAATGACAACGAGCAACTTCGGGATAGCGTAAGTCAACTAGGCAACGCGCACCACTTGTTGGCCTATAGACCTACAAATTGAACAATACCTATGCAGAAGTTAAAATCAACAAAAACTGGGGGTGGTTGTGAAAAGGCGCTTCAAACCGTCAGCAGTCCGTTTATAATCATGCATATATACAAAAGAAGTGTCACCTTACAACAATATATATCATTCTCGATTCCTCGTCCTTTGTTTGATATTTTGAAGGGCGAGAGGGCGAGACAGGAGAACTATAGGGAGCGATCTCGCTCGTTCTCGCTCCCTCGTCCTACACTTATATAAAACACTAAAACTCGAGATAGTTTAATGAGATTCTCGTGGTTATCAACTTCTTTAATTTGAAAGGCGAGTGAGAGTGGAAGCTCTCGAAGTTCTAACTCTTCAGAAAATTACTAAAACAGGTGATTTTACAAAAGAATCTGGTGATTTTGTCTTTTTTGCTTACAACATGTAAGGTGTCGAGCTAGCGAGAACTAGAGATTTAACTGTTAAAACTCCCTTCCTCGCCTTTCAATTTTAGTTAAGAAGGTTAAAAACCGCAAGATTTAAATATTAAATCTCGAGTTTATTTGAAGCCGGCTCAATTTGATTGTTTCCCCATTGTCATTGTTTACGAGGACCTACACAACCAACAAACGCTAATACAGGTGCTCTATTCCTTTACAGGGGTTGTTCAGTGGCATAACAGGGCCTACACTACCAGACCTCAGCGAACGTCTTCATGTCGACTACAGCCGTCTTGGTTTCGCAGTGGCTTGTAAAAGTATTGGGAAGATGACAGGATCGCTTATATTTGGATATCTACGAGACAGATCGGGACGTCATGCTGACCTCATATTGGGATGTCTCTTATTTTTGGTTGCGATCAGTGTTGTAACCATACCATGGGTCACCACGATCAGTCTGTTGGACTTCTTGTTCTTCATGGAGGGATTGCCACATGGCGGAATAAACTCAGGTAAACGCTTTATCCTAGAATCTGTTCTTATTAGAAAATAACAAAACACTGAAAAAAATGTTCATACAATGTACAGCTTTGTAAAAAAAATAATTAGTATTTGACAAAGTAACTATTACAAAGGGTGTAACCCCCACGTGTTGTTGACACGAATGAAGCAAATCACAGTTCGCAATGTGTTTATCGTAACTTAAATGGTGATAAAGATTTATTATTGTCATTTCACAGTTGGAAACTCCATGTGTGTGTTGATGTGGGAGAAGAAGGCAGCCATGCCGATCCATTTTCTTCACCTAGGTTACGGAATAGGCGCTCTTTTGTCGCCGATTATCGCCAGACCATTTCTGTCTGAAATCAAACTGGTAAATGTGTCCCAAGTCAACATGACTACACCGTTCAGGAATATGAACTCTGAGGTTCTGAAGAACAACACCGATGAGCTGGTCAAAATCGTCATTAAACCATCACAGATAGAAATTCCCTACGCTATTGTCTCGGGGATAATTGTGGTTGTTGGCATGGTATATTTTCCCCTCTACTTAAACCGCTCAAGCCGACAATTAACGACAACCCTGGGATGAACTTCGTATGCGAACCCACTTTCGGCTCCTTTCCTTAAGGATCGTCCTCGAACAGCAGTGCCTATCTTGTTGCTGTTTTTCCTGTTTTACATGATGAATTCCCTGATTGACAAATCTCTCAGTTCATTTCTGTTCACATACGCTGTGGAAAGTGATATAGGCTTGAACAAGAACGAGGCAGCTTATCTGAACACCGCCTATTTTGCCTCTTACGCCGCGGGCCGGGCCATCATGGGGCTATTTGCCCTTAAATTACCAGTCAGATTCATTGTATTTTTAGAGGTGTATTTAATGACAGCTACTTCTGCTGTTATAACGTTTTACGCATATAACAAAAGAGTCTTCCTTTGGGTGTTTTCTTGTCTTCTTGCCGCTTTTTTCGGTCCGATTTTCCCATCGGGTGTGGCATGGGTTGATCGATATGTGGCGCTGTATGGCTTGGTTGTCGCCATCTTTGATCTGGGTAATGGAATCGGTGCTTTTTTTGCAAACTGGATGTCTGGTTACTTGATTAGTCATATAGGTCCACATTCCCTTTTATATTTCAATTTCATAGCGGCCTGTGTTATGTGTGTCGTCATAGCCATTGCCCAGATGATTGGAAGAATTCGTGGCGACAGGTACACAAGTAAAACACAATATAATTTGAATGGCAATGATGGTTAAGACTGATGGCATGCTTAGGAAGAATTCATATTTTTTCAAAACCAAAAGCAATCTTGATGGCGAGAAATGAATGAATTATTTACAGCATCAGTATTCATGTCGGAACATGCTTCGACACTTTCCGTACTGGTACAGTTATCTGGGAGGTGAATGGAAGCAATAATACTACAAGAAAACCTGTAATGTTAACGGCCGGATGTTTTGTCGCGCATGCGTCAAAATAACCAAAGTACTCCTCGGATTTGTATTATAAAAACCCACATCAAACAAGCCGGTTTCTTGGCTAAAATCTAATTTAAACAAAGCACTGTACCTTTTTCATGTATGACTTGTTGCAAATAATTCAAATTTCATCCGCTGTAACTATTTTAAAAATAATGTAACTCCACTGACGTCATCATTTCAACGCAAGAATAGCCTTCGGACGTAAACAATAAACACGTGGATATGGTAAAGTTAATCTGTACGATTTACCTCCCTTGAAATGAACAGCATTACATGAGAGGTTAATTAAGGTACGGAAATGGCCGAGGATGTTAAGACATGAGAGAGCAGCAATTAACTTACCCAATTATTTCGAAAGAAGCTTTCCAAATTTGCAATGACTATCTAACACCAGGTCTCGCATATGCCCAGTCACACATACACCCACCACACGACTACTGCGATATACTATCCCAGTCCATAGTACATGAACGCAAAACAAACGCAAAAACAAAACTAAAAAATTCGGAGACAATAATTTTGGTGAGTACTTAATTTTTTTTATTATGCATATGTTTCAACAACAACACGAACGATAACAACAACACTCGAACCCATTTTGTTTTCTTTACAATGTTCAAAGTTCAGTTCAGGTGAGTGGTCCAAAACGGGGCATCGACCAGGGAAGTCGTCCGATACAATCGTACAACACACGTCGTTATCCAGTGGCGGGCTCTCAAACAAGACACGTTCTGCGACGTCGTCATGTCTCGAGCTTGGTGCAAGGCGTAGTACAGACAATATTGACCGCATTCGACTGTCGTCTCACTTTGTAATGCCCGCTTGTCCCACGTCCTGCGTCGCCTCAGTCAACCACTGTGCGATCACTATTGACAACGGAGGTAGACCATAAGAGTCGAAATAATATCCGTGGTCATCGTGGATCAAAGAACACAGCCACTCAGTATTCTAAGATATATCCGACTGGTGGATGAGTGTGGGGTGGTTTATGATTGTGGAGAAACAATCCTTGGAACACTTGAGACGTGCGCTTGTCTTCGTTCAACGCCCGCCGAAGCTATGCGGTGTTTTTCTCTTTTCTTTCTTAAACGTGTAATAGTTTAGGTCTGAAAGTCACTCAGGATTTGTCTTCAATCACGTTGTCGAATTAAACGACAGGTCGAAACAGAACAAGGCGTAGCCGCCTTGAAACTCGTGGCGGGAAATGGCGTTCCCTTCGTCCCGTTAGGCTTTACCTATTCCGCTGAACAAGTCGAAGTACAAGCGCACATGCTCGTCGAAGCGAGGTGTGAGAGGTTTGGGGAAATTTGACGTCCGTCCATGTGCATTGTCAGGTAGTTAAGTCCATGCGATGCAATTGAGATGGGTTTTCACCATAATTATGTATACCACCGAAGGCTGTGTTGTCGACCATGCAGAGTATGGGGCGTTTCGGTAGCACACCCAGGAACAAATTTTGTTTGTTGACGGCTGTTTGCCCTCTGGGAACAGCAAAGTTCTTGGTGAGCGTCGAATCTGGTATTTGCCTGGTGCTTTTTCCAAGGCCGTGACATGCGCAACCTGCAGGGAAGGACTGATTCGTACTTTGCGAACGTACATTTCTACTTCTTGCTGGACAACTTTGAAATCGGGGGAGTCTGGTGAGTACAGTGAAGGCATCTTTGGCTCGAGTGAATCGCACTCGCACGGTAACGTGGTTAAAGGTATTCGCAAATAGGTTTTAAATTACATTCAAAGTGACTGAAATACAAATATAATACTATAAACTATATGTAAATTAATCCCTTATTTTTCTGACGCTTAGAATCTGTTTTATTCACTTACAAACTTGCTACTTTTCATACAAGTTATTTGAGCTATCACGTAGGCAGGGGATACTCCATTGGGAACAATCTGTGCCGGCTAATGACGATTCCGTGGCGGATAATGACGACTCCATACCGGGGATAAACGAAGAATTGCTAGATAATGAGAAATAACAAAATGGCGGCCAGGTTTCTTTACATACCATGCAGTCACTTTGTGAATTCTCCTTTCTCTTAATGAAAGTCAGATGTCCGAATCCCAATTTCTCCACACGTACAACAATTTTTTTTAATGAAACAAGTTGCAAATCGTTTAGTGAATATTGGATTATTTTTATACGTTTTCTACGTATCAACCATTTGGGATTACCGTTAAGCAGCTATCGATCTCAAAACTCAATGTCGATGTACAGACCGCCTAGCATGTTTATCGAGCGACTTTTATTATGTAATAAAAATACGACTCGATTTTCTACTGACAATTTAGGCTTACATTAATTGATATCATAAGCATATCAACAAAGCAAGTATTTATCACTTTAGCGGTAGGTTTGCGTTAAAAAAAAAATATTGGTTTGTTACGGTATTTATCAAACAGAAAGAAAACGATCAGCGATTTTATTTATTTACAATATTTATTGTAAAATAACA
>JARFOD010150532.1:0-12527 GCA_031763545.1 Mopalia muscosa | reverse complement strand
CAACAGAAAGCAACCTCTTTTCTCGCCTCTTACGATCGACCGAGGAAGCCGAGGGAGTATTCTGCAGGGCCATGGCCGTAATCTTTAGAAATTATGCTTCACAGAATCAAAGACGGCTCATATGATCTTGGCAGTGCCCACCAATCTCATTTATTATAAAGTTAGCAGGGTCTGTGTGTCACAGAGATTATGGATGGACGTGAATAAAACTACCATCATATGTTGCAGTAACATTTTCATAAAATAAATCCGGTTGCCACAGATCACCAATGGATTTTTTGCTGTTTTATAGCTACAGGAGTCCTATATGATGTACAAAGCACATCGTTCAAGAGACCTGTAACATCCAGCATTTGTTTAAAAATCAACTCTTAACATACTCGGCCTTGTGTAGAAATGTAACAGATTACATCTGCCTTGGATTCAGCTGCTCGTTTCACAAAGCGATCTAAGAATACGCCAGAATATGAGAACAAAAACAGGGTATTTTTTGTGCATATTTATAAATTTCGTAAGAAATCTTCAGCCGGAAAATTCAGCCGATTTAGGGATCGCTTATAATAAACACATACTTAATTTCCACCAAAAGCGCTTCGTTGTCGTTGGCCACTAGCATTTCAGTCGTGGACTTAACAACTCTGTGGAAGCCAAGCGAGGCTGTGGCAAATCAATGCTTAAATCACTTGAACGAGTCCAAATAAATCATTCAAACTAAAGAAATTCGCAGCTTTCTTTGAATACTCCGCCACCTTTATACGTTTGTTTGTTTGATTGGGGTCTAACCTCGTACTAAATGGCATTTCACTTATATGACTTCGAATTGTCCATTTCACCGTCTTCCATGCCTAAATACAGTAGAAACCCGTTAATAAACCTCGTAAAAATGGTCCCCCGCGATTGCCGGAGCCACACGGTGTGACTCATATACCTGGTAGTCGACACCGCACTTGAACCCGTGGACGGTACATTGAGGTAGGGTTAGTAGGCAGGCATGCTTACCACTTCACCACATCCCACCATGCTAATACGACCCACACTATTATTATGGACTGCGTTCGAAGCTATAGATAGTATGAATATGACAATGTACAGATCATTACTAAATATTAAACTGTATGATGGTCATTGTTAACGAAAAGATGTCGTTCCTGTATGAACTCTACTGTTGAATGACCGTTGTCGTTGCTGTACGGAGACCCCTGTTAACGGACAGGTTTTGTACGTGTGACGACCCCTGTTAATGGACAGGTTTGTAATTGTGTGACGACCCCTGCCAACGGACACTTGTCGTTAATGTATGAAATCCCTGTTATCGGACAGTTATCTTTACCATACGACGACCCATGTTAACGGTCAGTGGTCATTACTGTATGGTGATCCGTTAACGACAGTTGTTGTTATTGAATGGCGACATGCATTTAGTTATAACCATGTAAACTTGTTAAAATACCAATCAGCTCGGGAATATCTCGGCGCTTTGAATTATTCAGCCTACAAACACCGACCTGATCTCTGGTGTGCTGGCGCAAGACCACTAATAATTTGCCATAAGCCGTAAAATGTAAACGTTTGGCCCCACAGCTTTCTTCCAAACTTTTGTCTGGAAAAAAGCGGCACATACCTTACTCACTCCTTTGGGAGATCCCCATTAAAGTCTTGACAGGGTATGACTGTTGAAAGTTTTAGCTACAAATCCTGGGGTGTGATTGAGGTTGCCAGGCTACCTTCAGAATGTAAACAACATCCCAATCACCCCTCCTTCAAATAGTGATAAATTCACCAAATATGACGTATTTAAGCTATAATATTGCACTGACCAGAAACCTTACAATACCAAACTACTCCACCAAAAACAAATTTCCAGGACCAGAGCAAGCAAAACAGACTTGCGGTGAACGCGTTCCAATTCTGTGGCTGTTGTTTGAACATCTTTCAGAGGCATATTTTATGTTGTTGTTGTGTTCAGCTATATGACTGGAAAATAGAATTAGCATCGTTGTAACTGTCCCTTGCTAGAACCATAACAAATCTTATACTGTCATCGAAAGTGTGAATTACATGAAATAGTGCTCATCACATGACCTGACTTACATATCCTCTTATTATATGTACTTGTTGGACTCATTTCCTCAACTCAACTGTCGTGGTGCAGTACAATAATGAAACCATTTCAATGTATTGAATTATTGTTGGAAAACACTGACGTCATATAAGTGAAACAGCCTGTAGTATGACGTAAAACACCAATCAATCTGTCAATAAACAATCGAATTGAAATGGACAGCGTTGTGTGAGTGTCATTCCATACATATACAAACCTTACCGACAACCAAACCGTAAGCAAAATCCATGCCATGCGTTTATATGCAGTCAGCAAATATTTATCTGTTATTGATTCTACGGTTCGATCCTACTTAGATAATGTTTTATGGGTCGTTCTCCGAACTTTGTATCGTATTGTGATGAAATCCAAATAAATGTATATGTGTATGCAACTGGTTTGGTAGTAGGTTCTTGCCTGAATATTAACGGATCATATCTCATCCTATATATAGCGGCCGGATTTTAGTATGTTACTTTAAAACTCGGTCTCAATGATAACGTTTTGTGTCTATTCAGAAATCGGTCTCAATGATAACGTTTTTGTGTCTGTTCAGAAATCGTTTTCAATCATATTTTTTCACCTTTATTTAGTTTTGAACAAAATGTTTATATGCCTCTTCAGAACTCGTTTTCAATCATAACGTTTTCGTTTCTATTCAGAAATCGTTACCAACGACACCAGCCTGTGTGTGCGGAAATCGTTTTCAAAAAAATGTTTCCCTGCTATCCAAAAATCGTTTTCAGTCATCTTTTGTCTGCGTCTAGTTAGAAATCGGTTTTAAACACAACGTTTCTGTGTCTATTCAGAAATTGTTCTCAATTATAACGTTTCCGTCTCTATTCAGAAACCGTTCTCAATTATATCGTCTCTGTGTCTAATCAGAAATCATTCTCAATGATAACGTTTATGAATCTATTCAGAAATCGTTTCCAATGGTAACGTTTCTCCTGCTATTCAAAAATCGTTTTCAATCACATTTTGTCCGCGTCGATTAAGAAATCAGTGTTGAACAAAATATTTATATGTCAATTCATAAATCGTTTCTGTATGACGTTTTTGTGTTTATTCAGAAATCGTTTTCAATCATAAAGTTTCTGTGTCTTCTGAAATCGTTTTCAATGGAAACTTTTCTCTGCTATCCCAAAATCGTTGTTAATCATATTTTGTCTGCGTCTATTCAGAAATCGGTTTAAACAAAACGTGTTCTTTGTATATTTAGAAATCGTTTCAATGATAACATTTCTCTACTATTCAAAAATGGTTTCCGATCATTACGTTTCTGTATCTGATTAGTTATTGTTTTCAATCATATTTACTTTATGTCTATTCAGATATCGTTTTTTTATCATAACGTTTTTCTGTATATTAAGAAACCGCCTTCAGTCATAACGCTTTAGTGTCTAAATACGAATCGATTTCTGCTGCAATGTTTATTTGTTTATTTATTCAGAAATCGTTTTCAACAGTAACGTTTCTGTGTCCTTTCAGAAATATTTTTCAATGACAACCTTCCTGAGTCTTTTCAGAAATTGTTTGCAATTATACTTTTCTTCTGTGTTTATTTAGATATTGGTTTTATCCATGCCTTTTCTTTGGCTTTTCAGAAATCTTGTTCAATCACAAGGCCTCCATATGAATCAATGTAATACTACCTTTCTGTTGTCTTATGGAAGTTTAATAGTACTTTTCTATTGCCATATGGGCCCTCTGGCTAAGGGCAGTTTGTTTGAAGAGTAGAAAAGCTGTCTCTATTTAGCACAAGGGAAAAATAATTTTTTTAAAATTATGGAAACGCTTCACATCCTAGTGTCAGTTACTGTTGAGATACACTGACGTCATATAAGTGAAATACCCTTAAGTACGGCGTAAAACACCAATCAATCAATCCAATTAATCAATCTATTGTCATATGGACGTTTAATACTATGGGTATTATTGTCAGATGAAAAGGCAAACAAAGCCAGGTATTTCTGATGAATAGCTCAATTTTATTGCAGCATATCAACAACTTGGAAAATCTGAAGAAAATAGTAGATACTCGACAGAATTCTATGTGTAATGCAAACGAGTCCATTTCAGCTACACATAGAAATATGTCGATTCTAACTTCACACATAACACAATCACATAGCGGGCAGCAAGCTTAAACGCTGGCTCACATTATAAGGAATATTCATTATTTTGTTAAATATGTAACTCGTCAGTAATGGGTTTACCTCAATATATATCTTGACAACGTAGTATTTTACTAACTATTGGAAGAATGATATTTGTGAAATTCTTGTGTGTGGCTTACATTTGGTATATACAATTGGTTTGTTTATTTGATTGGGGTTTAACACCATACTTTAAAAAGGTTATTTCACTCAAATGATGGCGTGCCAGCCAAATGGGTGGAGGAAACCACCCTGGACGTCACCGACAACAAAGACGAGTAAGGGCAATCACATGACGTAATATAAAGACGCAACAACATATGAGCTTCATGTTGCCCCTAAGCTCTTAGAGCACCGGGGCAATAGGAAGTTCCCTCCCAACCACCTGCTATAAAGTTGTGTAAAATCTGAGAACACAGTAACATTATATTATGATAGCATAAAGAATATGAACATAGTCAATTAACAATAAATGATGCCTATATATCTCATGAATACTTACAAATGTACAAGAGCTCACATACACGATTAGCTCATTTGTTTCGTGCTGATAATACATCACCAGGCGGAGAAAAAATTAATTAATCTGAAAAAGTTACAATAATTGGACTCGCGGAAGTTCATAATTCCTTAGTTCAAAGAAATAGTTTTTGAAAGTGAGGTGATGTCAGTGAAATGCGAATTAAGGATAAAAAAGGATGGTAATGGCTTGGCGTTTGTTTTATACTTGTACTAGTGATTCCAGCACAGAGCCCGGGATGATGACAGAATAACCATGCCTTTTCTACAAAGTTAAACATGCTGTAGGTTTGATTTGTTTTAAAGGTAGTTTGAGAGAGGTTGCAAATCTTGAATAAGATTTGAAAAGGGGTTTTTTTTTTTAAAGAAAAAGAACATGATTGTTAGTAAATCCATTGGAATCAAAATCTAAAAAAAAAAACCATAAACGAGGAATGAGCTTACGTTCTTAGGTGAGAAACATAATCACATAGTTTTAAATTCGTCAGCATTAACTAATTCAAGGATGTAATGTATCGGTTAAAACTTCCAATTTTAAAAGAAAAGTTGGTCAGAAAGAATGTTAATATTCTCAACTTCTCAAGTTACTTGATATGTAAGTTTATTCAAGAAAAAAAAACTATGTCCAGTCCAAAAATAAAAATTACACAATTCACAATGATACTCATATTTGTTCCCACGAAAAAATTCGATTCACACACACCCACACACACGCACTCTCGTTAGCTTACGATTTATCGCGAACTCTTTGCATAGCCTACATGCTAAAACAGAGGTCTTTGATTTGCTAATTTTCACTATAATCAATACAGCTTGTCATTTGATATGAAATAAAATTAAAATTGTATAACCCGAAGCATGGCATCATTTCTAAATATACAAATATTGATTATTTTAAAATATTCCAGATTAAGGAGGCCTGAACCCATAGATGTTGAGTCTTAAAGTGACTAGTACGCTTACTATTGATATTGTAAATGTGGATGTATTTTAAGATTTATCTCAGTTTGTAATTTAAATTCGTTAGTTATACAAAGTAAAATGCTCTGTTCACTTATTATACATATTTAAGAAATTTGAAATCTTCCTGTTCATTTGTGAAGGACGAGCAAGTATATGGGCGAATCTATTCGTAAAACGACATTTTAATGCCCATAGTTAACTAGATAATTATGACCCGCGACTGATAGCCTATCTCTACAATAGAAATATAAATACTTAAATAATGTTTTTATTTCGTGTTCAAGTTTAAAACTGAAACAGTAATGCTTGTATTAAACAGTCTATTTCCTTGTTGAAAACACTCAAGTTAAGCGGTTGGCTCTCTTTCTGGGTAAGTTTAAGTCACTACCAGCCCCAATATAGTTCACTCAATCTGATACGCATCTGTTTGGGTTATTCGCAATTACGTAATTACATTATGCATGACCTATTTGTCTACACGTATTAACACATCCTGATAAATATCTATAAATATATATATAGACTTTGATAATTCTTGGGAATTGAATGATGCTATACAAATATGTAAAGACTTCTCCATGAACGAGTTAACCATTCCCAATGTCTTCCAGTCTGTTAATGACACTATTGCAAGTTCATAATGATGCATGCGCCAATATCACCAAACAACCAACCCACAACAATGTAAGGGAGAAAGTATTGCAACTTGTCCTTACACCTGTTTTACACCTGCAATTTACTCTTTTTGGGCATTAAGACTAGTTCAATCAGGCAGTTTAACATCGATGGCTATTTCTCCACGAAACCGACATGACCTTTCTGTCCAACGCTTCTATGGCAGGGTGCTTTGCCTATCTAGCAATTAGCTGGTAAATGTTGGATTCAGAACGTCTAGTTATCATCTTTAAGAGATAAGTATATAGCACATATATAAAGTCATCAAAACCTGGTCGAGACCATACGGTAGTTATTCAGCATGTTATGTTAACCATAGACATTATGTTAGAAGTTTATAGCAAGTTAGACCGCAACAAAGCCACGATTACATAGCATCACATCTGCCTAACAACACAGACCTTTTCTGGCAGCGTCAGGGTTTCTTGTTTCTTTAGGCCAAATGAATCGGATAACCATAAATGGAATTCATCAAGGAATATGTCAGTGAGACGATCGGCAACCACAGCTAGCTACAGTTATATCTCGTATCCTCTTTTGTACCACATTCAATGCTTGGTCAAAATATACAATAACTAACGGAGAAGTGCGAGTCGGTTGACACTTCCGGTTCCTATGTCGACGCCCTCTAACAGGGTTTTGACGCGTCACTGTCTCTACAAAGGATGAGGTTCTTCTACTAGAGCAGCGTCCATCACAGAATGACACAACTGTGCCTTCGGGTGATATTATCCAATCACCCCATCCAATTGTGGTAAAATTAAAATAATAGGAAGTTTTACAGCAGTTATTAGTTTGAGTGAGTTCTGTTGTGTTCACCGGGTGATTATGTTCAGGGTGACGTGCCGGGCACCCCAATGCATGGCGCTTTGATCGCGATGACACCATTTTCCTTCGGATTACTATTAAAGGTCTGTTGTTGTTTAGATTTGATCTTCTTCTACTTTTCAGCGCCTTACCCTTTCTGCCCTTGCGTTTTTTCCTTTGTGACTTTAACACCATTATGGGTTTGGCTATTCGTTTACACTTTTTACATCTCACATGTAATTTTAAAGGAGTCGAAGGATGTCTTAAGGCATCTTTCAATAAGTCTGACGGTAAGCCCAATTTTTCCCAAGTCGATTCTGTAAACCTCATCTTTAACGAAGAGAGTAATTTTTTCGGCTTCCCCCTTTTATCGACAGTAGATATCCGTAAGGTAATTCTCTTATTAACTTTCACTCTTTTTTTCCCGCGCTTTTTTAAGAAAACGTGCAATACAGCTTCCTGTACATCAACATTGTCACTCAGCGTCTCATTGCTTAAATCAAACTGCATCACATATTTGTCCTTTATTCCATCTGAAACAGAAGAAGAGGGTAGTCACATTATATTCTAAACATTTATTTGTTTTAAAGGAACGCTGTAAAAATGTGTCTTTCAACCAGAATTGTCTTCATTGCCCGACAACGTTGAATTGTATGTGCAATATTATACTTCAATGTTAGAACATGTTTTGACATGGACGAATGCGCTAACAGTTTTACATATCACACAAAACCTCAACCTCAACTCAGTTATCCTATACATTTGTATAATAAGCATGTTCAGTCAGAGCACTGTACTATCAATGTTTATATGAAGAAGCTTGTCTGGCTGATTGCTAGGGTTATAGGTTGAATGATAATTGTTGTTACTATGTCAAAAGTCCAGTTGGCTCCAAACATAAAATAAACTACTGGCAAACTTCACGGGGCTGAGAAATCGAGAGTTAAACAAACATAGCTCCCAAACACGTTAAATGAATGGACGACCTAACATTAAATCATTACATCCCAACAGGATTCGGTGGTGTGGCTATTAAAAGATAATATATATGATTGTATAAATATTAACATACCTGGAGGTTGGGATTTGGATACGATATCTGACACTAAATAACTGTCCGGGATCTCTTCGTGAACATGCACTTCCCTTATAAACTGTGGATTGATGGGTCGAGAGAACTGTGTATAGTGACTGTCAACGTCAGCATCCTTCTCCCTAATGGCCCTTAGTATATCCGTCTTGATCATCTCTAGCTGAATCGTTTTCTCCAGGTCCATGTGAGCCAAGTGAGTGCTTTTGTTACAGTTACTACAGGGTTGTCCTCCTGGTCGGGCTTTGTACAAGTCAGCCTGAAATACATGGGGCATCAGTGTGCTGGTCTCAACGTTAGGCAAGCAGAAAATCCAAACAGATCCTAACCCAAGGATCAGTCGGATAGCATGTCCCAATGGCCACATATCCAGGGAAAGGCTGCTATATCTGGAAAACACCAAAGGGCAACAATTCAACAACTGCTGGACATAACTAAGTGGATGTGGTAATTAAATCGTAGAATTCTTAAAGCTTAAATATTAACCAAAAGCTCCAAAATGGTGGAGTTTTAATCTTTCAATAACAAATACTATACACGTACCCACTGTCGAAAATCCTTGTCATAAAGCAAAACACATTTAACGAAAACAATGTACAACTTGGGGTTCCAGTTAATCTTCAGATAAGTATCGTAAAGCAAAGTAAGCAAACAAAGCAGAATTTTTTTAAATCCATTTAGGCAAAAATGGTGGCAGTGTTCACAATAAGAGTTTTCAACCCGACACAGTTTAGAGAAAAGAGTATTTTTCCATTTATACGAATTATTACAACGTTTGTTTAGCATTACGATACTTTTTTGTCTTTACAATATCTATACCAGTATATGTAGTTTCACTGACCATCATGGTTCCAGTCGACCAGTAAGTTTACGGAAGTGTTTTTTGGAGGGTTTTCACGTACAGGTCAAATTTGTATTGCCAGTAATTAGTGCCGAACAGGTAAGTAATGAAATATTTGGTTTAGAGGATACGTGAGCTTACTTTACTTTCATAATCACGGATTGTCCACTCAATCCTGCCTAAAATCTACAAGGAAACCTCTTAAAATTACCCCCACAATCGCCGGAGTCATATCGCGTGACACTTCGGTGTACTCTGATTCAACACAGCGAGGAAGGATAGTGGTATGACAATCTTACCGCTGGGCCAGGTGCTGCGGGCCGCAAAATATGCTGCAATGTAACTTTGATTCCGATTAGACCATTAAGTATTACATTGACAGAAAAATACAAAACAAATTTGAGCAAAGCCAGCTGTGAATTAACTTACGAGAAAAGCGTGTCTTGATGGTCGTGAACATAGAATCAGTTCCAACACGGCTTGGAGCAGAGAATCGAGTGACCTTTACAGTATTGCTATTTTTGCAAAACAAAGTGGTTTCATTTAGGTTCTGCTCTACAGATCCGATTGGTCATTGTTTATCCAATCTTATTTCAAGTTAACCGTAAAGCACCCATAAGACTGTCTACAGGCTTGCAGAAGCCGGGGCACTTGATAGAGTGGTGTAGGGGGTCAGGGCGTCATCGCCACATTACATCTAAGATATTGCACACGGGAAAGAAAAGGAAATCAATGTGGGAATGTAATTAAAAACAGTACAAGAAGTCATTTATAACCAGGCGAATGTGCCAACTATCTACCTAATAATCAATAGAGGAAGACTGACTTTGCAATAAGATCTTTTTACTTGAGAAGGTCAAATCTAACAGATTGACTGATGGTTGATTCGACACATAGCCGGTCGGTACAGCCAGACTACATCAGGCGAATATCAATCATCATCTAATCCTAACAAATAGTGATACACGCTTGTTTCGCGCTCTGAAGGTTCATCGCCTTAGCGAAAATTGTTTGTTTTATTGAGCTTTAACGCCGTACTTTAAGCTATTTCGCTCATATGAAGGCGTGACTGTCCAATATCCAGAAGAAATCACCCTCCAAACCATTGGCAACAAGTTAAGATATGCAGGACCAAAACAATAAATGCAAGTATAAAAATAAAACACATATAGACGCAAGAACATATGGGTTTCTCGTTGCACCTATCTCAGCTAAGAGGGTACCAATGCCGCAGGTAGTTTCGTCGCCAATCTCGCGTTTCATGAACAAAACCACGCCAATGACTACATGTAGTGACAATATACAAGGTACATTCAGTATAAAACAGCATAATATACAGTACATGACAACAGAACACATTTGTAAATTGTTTTTTCAAGAGTTTAGAGAGGGTCAGTCACAAGGAAGCTACTTTTAATGTTCGTTCCAGAAATTAATGTTCGTTCCAGAAAAAAAAACCATTATGTTATTTTTCAGTGGCTTTTAAAATAATTAAGCTGGAGGTAAACCACGAATAGAAAACGAAATCAAGAGACGACAAAAAAAAATCCTACGTTTATTTTATACTTCTGAAACGCAATTAAAACTACTAAGATCACTTAAGCCCTTGATAAACGTTAAATGTTCAAAGTGTCTTGCGCTTTAAATAATGTCCAGAGATAACAAAAAATAAACCTCCTAATGTAACTGAAACCACAAATTCACAAAAGCTGCACCAACAGAAATACAATCTGAACAGAACAATCCTACGCCTGGACCACATTTACCCAAATAACAACTAACAAGCTATTGTAGCCGATTTTGTGTTTTGGATAAACTATTATTAACTCAAGTAAGCGCGTTCAGCTCAGCCCTACACCCAATCTAGGTCCATAAATACGCGGTTTGCACGACAACATCACGGCTGTAAGCTTAAAATATACACGGTTAATTGGGAAGATAAATAGAAATCAATCCACGGCTTTTATTCTTCAAAGTCCGATTGGATTTCCGGAAATTCTCGGCTTGTTTAATTTTAAACCTTCCACAAACATGTATACAATGTCTGCAATGTGAGTCTCGTGCGATCCGCCATCTAAACTAAACAGGGCAAGCGTGACTCAGAAAATAAATGAGGAAATCAAATCTTAACTATGACATTCGGCGCATCAGTCATCATACAAGAGAGCCCCCAGAGTGGACCTCCGCCATATTGCTTCCCTGTTAACAAGCTGAATGTACTGTAGCAGCCAAGAGTTGAATTTATTGTACGGTAGCGCAAAGTTCAACGATTTTTTAATACTTGGACGAAGCCTATCTTAAATGTGAAACCATGTCTACTTTTTGTTTTGATCTTTGATCATATTTAAGTTATACGTTTAAGGTATTGCCACTAGTAGAGGCAAGTACGTGGACCAGTTAAACGTCTGATGTTCGAGTCTCGTGTTTAAAGCGGAAGACAGCATCTTCCTAATGCAGTAAATCTGCAATTACTGGATAACCAGTATTTTTCCTATTGCAGCCAAATGTGGCCAGATCGAGTGTAAGGCCCTTGGTCACATTGTCATTCTATCGATCGACCCATGACTCAATCTTTCTACAGTTATTTTATAATTTCGCATTTGATCTAATGTATTGAAATGAAGGACCAGGATAGTTTTCTTTTCCGCAAAATAATTCATATAGTATTGCGTTGATCGGCGCACTACTTAAGGTTATTTCACTCATATGACTTTTGCCATTCCACTGGCTGATAAAATAACATCATTGACGCCAATTGCAAAGACAAGACAGGACAATCAAATCAAAAGGCGATCTACAAAGACATCTAACAAGATCGGCTTCGTGTGGCCTATAAGCTCTAGGAGCAACAAGGGACTGTGGCTCGAGGCGCTATAAAATTTAATACGCGATTATATGACGTGCAATCACGGGATCGAGTCCGTCTGTCGACCATCAGGTATATGAGTGAGTCACGCTATGTAACTGGGCTTTTACGAGTTTTTCACAAGATATTCCACTGTAATGAGGCAAGGAACAGTGTGAATTGGACAACCGTCGTTATATATATCTTGAGCATGTCGTTAAATCCAAATCAAACAAACAAACCTGCAGACTGCATGACTAGTCATCGTTTAGACAGTGATTCGGATGATAACATTCTACCTACAGGCTGACTACTAATCGTTAACACAGTGATTCGGATGATAACATTCTACCTACAGACTGACTACTAATCGTTAACAGAGTGATTCGGATGATAACATTCTACCTACAGGCTGACTAGTAATCGTTCACACAGTGATTCGGATGATACCATTCTACCTACAGACTGACTAGTAATCGTTCACACAGTGATTCGGATGATAACATTCTACCTACAGACTGACTAGT
>JARFOD010150521.1:0-12527 GCA_031763545.1 Mopalia muscosa | reverse complement strand
CTCCCTCCCGACCCTTTGCTTAGCTCTGAGGGCAACAGGAAGCTCCCTCCCAACCCTTTGCTTAGCTCTGAGGGCAACAGGAAGCTCCCTCCCAACACTCTGCTTAGCTCTGAGGGCAACAGGAAGGTCCCTCCCGACCCTTTGCTTAGCTCTGAGGGCAACAGGAAGCTCCCTCCCAACCCTTTGCTTAGCTCTGAGGGAAACAGGAAGCTCCCTCCCAGCCCTCTGCTTAGCTCTGAGGGAAACAGGAAGCTCCCTCCCAACACTCTGCTTAGCTCTGAGGGTAACAGGAAGCTCCCTCCCAACACTCTGCTTAGCTCTGAGGGCAACAGGAAGCTCCCTCCCAACACTCTGCTTAGCTCTGAGGGCAACAGGAAGTTCCCTCCCAGCCCTCTGCTTAGCTCTGAGGCAACAGGAAACTCCCTCCCAGCCCTCTGCTTAGCTCTGAGGGCAACAGGAAGCTCCGCCCAACCCCCTGCTTAGCTCTGAGGCAACAGGAAGCTCCCTCCCAATACCCTGCTTAGCTACAGGGTTCCAACTCTATCCAATACATCTTTACTGAAACCTTCAGACTTGATTACAATGTTCTCAAAACAGATATTGTGTATATACCCGTAGAATTCCGGGAATGAAATTAATTAATTTGCATGCTGACAGAAAGAATACTTGACATATATTTACAACTGTAATAAGTACTTAAAGCAGTTGTACTTTTCATATTATTCATAATGCCACACGGCAAATACAGAATAATGAATCTAATTAAATAGACGGATTAAGTTCAGCTGCTGTGTATAAAGCAGTAAAACTATATAGTATGGTTCTAGTTAAATTTTCATTGTATTCTACAAGGCTCTGAACAATTCCACTTTCTTTTAACATGGATTGATAGTACAAGGTTTCCATAAACAATTGTATTAAGTCATGGTGGGCTAATGCACCTGGATTATATTACTGACATCACATCGGTTGATGCAGTTACATAATGACAACAGATACAAGCCCCAATTCATATTTGCTTTTCATTAAACAAAAGTGCATTGATAAAGGAAAGAGGAACACAATACATGCAGGAGACAAGTGATATGTCAACTACACACGCAACTCATACAAGTTCATGACAGCTAAACAAAGAGAGCCGAAAGTTTGATCTTAATCAATTGTACAAAGAGTATACACTGTACAAACAGCAATGTATGGAGGCCCTTTCAAAGACAGGACAAAAAGGGTGGTAAACAACATAGATAAAGAATATCCCTTTCTTAACAATAAGAAATGAATTGTCCTTTTTTTAAGTAGAGAAGAACTTGAAAACTTTCAAACTTGTCGCTGTCGGAGTTTGTCAAACACTACCCAAAGATTGGGAATGTCGCAACGTTCTACAAGAGAACCCCTTGTTATGTGAACAATTTCTGCTATGAACTGAGCGCGTCAGTCTGAGCCATGACTTGGAAACTATTGGTCTAGTGGGTGACATCCTCAGCACTGAACAGATACAATGCAACAGGAAGGAACTCTGCACGTTAAACCAACAATTGTTTCTGGGTGAAACTGTAGGATGGTATCAGACCATTTGGAATGGCTTAAACGATCCTTACTAAAATCAATATTATCTCTAGTAAATTAAATAAACAAGTTCTTAGCAGCGATTCAACAAAAAATTAGATAACATGAAAATTATTTAAACACGCCCCGTCATAACAAAACATGAAGTCTTTTTTCATGTAGGTATAAATGTACACTCCCTCATCTAACTTACTTACGACAGTATACAATGAGGTCCATTAATCTTGTCATTTTGCTAAAGACAGTTTTGTACAAGTGACAGTTATGAAGCAGTTACCCTTGTTCTACTGGCTTTGCTTGTAACATTAAGACACCTCTTTATAACCATTAGAAGATTGCCCCAATCCAGCCTTAAAATAGACACCTAGCCATTTGCAATGCATTTCTGGCGATTTGGAAGATATATATGTACAAAATCAGTCAACAAAGAATAATTTTCTTTTTTCTTTTTT
Organism: Mopalia muscosa; assembly: GCA_031763545.1. Taxonomy (NCBI): domain Eukaryota; kingdom Metazoa; phylum Mollusca; class Polyplacophora; order Chitonida; family Mopaliidae; genus Mopalia; species Mopalia muscosa. The sequence continues at coordinate 10,509 of JARFOD010150521.1, read as the reverse complement.
TTGGTAAAAATTAACTAATTTACAACAATATTTTAACAAAACTTTTGTAACAACAAAAAGAAAAATTTAATAAAAATACTGTATTTATTAGAATGTGAAACAGTTGGAACTTAAGACTTAATATAATAAGAAAATGATAAAAACTTGAATTCCTATAATTCTGCATTTTTTAAAAGGTGATTGCTTGCTTGATTGATTGATTGATTGGTGTTTTAGGCTGTGCTTAAGTGTATTCCAACAATAATTGACACTAGCACAAACAAACAAAGTGAGGTGTTTTGATTCAGTTGGAAAGTTAATCTTCCTACAGTGCCAAGAAAAGAGTGAGCATGAAGACACTGAGGACAGAGCGTCCACTTGTTTATGATAACATTTCTTTGCTATACTGTCACTGTGTTAGACTTTCAGGAAAATGTACAAACATTATTTATCACAAACAACGTCACTATGTGTAACTTTAACCTAGAATGAAGTCATTAAAGATAAGAAATCTTAGACTAACTTAAATGTATGTATCATGGCAACCAGGACCACACCCTTAAAATCATGCTGCCATATAAACTGTCCGGGTGACATCTAATGTCACAGAGAGAAATTTAAAAATAATGCTGCTATTCACCAGTCTGTTTTGCAATCTGATATGTTGGGTTTGAGTGGAAAAATTTAATATTTTATCCAGGGGTGAAGAATGTTTGTTTTTTTGATTGATTGGGGTTTAACATTGTACTCCACAATTTAACTTAAATGGTGACCAATTGTCTATTTCACGTTGTTCCTTGCTTAAATACAGTGGAAAACCCGGATGAAACCTTGTAAAAACCAGCCACATGATTGCCGGATCCTCTGTGTATGATTCACACCCATATCTCCACTGTGGAGGGTACATGTTATTATGTTATTAACCACTAAGCCATCAACTGGTTGCTTGAAGCGCAATTAAATTTAATCCACTTTTAGAAATGGTAATGCCATGTTGTAGGTCTATATCTAACCCGATATTAGCAATTTAACTGGTGTTAACAGCTAATCGTCTCTCAACTTGCCCCAGGATTGAAGACCACATTGTATTACCATGCAAGATAGTTCAGTTCAACATAAGCTTAGATCACTTTGTAAAACAGCACCCTGTTTATCTAATTTTGCTTTTGTGGAAAGAGTGTCTAATTGGAGGGCCTTTATCATGCAATAAATAAATCTTATTATTATTAATATCCAATGAATTAAAACTCTGATAACCAGTAATGAGATAAAAGATAGTGTATATCTTGACTGGGAGCTGAATAATGTAACCCCTGTAACACATGTAGACGATATTGGTAAGATTGCTGTTCAATAATAAATCACTGTGGGAGAGTTTCTCATATCAAATTACAGCTGGTGCTAATTGTTTTGGGGTTATTTAATTGGTAAATTGTAACCTAACAGGTAAACTATACCTTAGTACTTGAAACATGAACAGCACATTTGTCAAAATCTTGAGACAAGAACTAAACTACCTGCACAAAATTCCACTAATTCTGGGATTATTTTAATTTGAAATATGACAATAAATCAATATAAACATTTAATAATCAATCGGATTGATAACAGTGTCAAACATTGCACAGTTAAAGAGTCCTTTTCTCTCATCAATTAGAAAACTATTTCTGTTAACGCTCATTCCTTCATGATACATTTAGGCAAAAAACAAGTTTTACAATGTTTGGTCGCTTTGGTTCAGTGGGAGTGTTGTTTGTGGCAGACAGCCCATGAAGAGAATGATTTAATTATCACTTTTTGACTGCTGGTTAACAAACGAGGAAGCTGGTTTGACAAGCAGTACAACCAGTGTTTCCAAAGCAAACAGTTTTAAACAAGAAAGACAAAAAGCCAGTTATTACTCAATCTTTTGTAAATTATCATTCAAAACATCAAGCGGAGTTTTTTCAGCTGAATCAACTTTATCCCAGCAGAGCTAAGCAAAGTGTTATAAACTTGACAATTATATGTTCAAGGAACAGACTTTTTTTGAAATCCTTATAATGTTGTCCTAACTGTGCTAATCAAGGACTCTTTTCTAAGACAGAAACTTATGAGTGAGGAAGAACCAGTAATTAAGGGAGTACATATTTAGTATGGAGCTTTACTTAATTAATTGCTTTTGGGTACCTATTTATTATATTTATTCACCTTTTCTCTCCAAACTTCTTACATATTATTCAACATTGAGAGACAATATTATAACCATTAATTGTAGCCTGAGTTGATTTCTTTTGTCCTAAAGCAAAATTAAACCAATTAATAACTTCACATACTGTAGGCCTACATGACAATACAGATGTAAACTGAATGGTCAGTTTGTTTTGTTTAATTGGGGTTTTATGTTATAGTTAGGGAACACAGATATGAAATTGTGCCAGACCAGAAACCACCTTTGACCTCAGTAACAACTAGCAGCACCCAAAGATAAGACAAAGGCATTAAGATTTGTTTGTTTGTTTGATTGGTGTTTACCGTCGTACTGAAGGGTATTTCACTTATATGACACAGACAAAAATACAGAAGATCACAAACAAATCTCATTGCCGTTACCCTTTAGCTCTGCAAACACCAGGGCAACAGAAAGTAACCTCTTTTCTCGCCTCTTACAATCGACCGAGGAAGCCGAGGGAGTATTCTGCAGGGCCATGGCCCTCTCGCTTCCTCAAAGGCATTAAGAATACATTTCAACAGATCTGTTCTATGTTGCCCCTTTCCTCCTTCCATTTGCCCGATATGTGCATGTGCCATGATTATTTCAATACCTAGGTTTATTGATTAATCACTACATGTACTAAGCCATAGAAGAAACATGTGTATTTTTACTGATAGCAATACAGTTATTCAGTAGATGCGACATATCAGCTTTTAATTATACAAACATACATTCAAATAAAATTATTGAAATTAAAGAATAAATATCTGTCAAAACTATATTTTAATTAAATTGGGATGTAACCTGTAGAATCAAAGTCTCTTTTTTATGAGGCACATGGCTTACCTCAAAACTATACACTGTGACGCAACTGTTGTGCACTGTATGTAGTATTGACTATAAAAGTTGTAATTCTGAGAAATGATACACAATGCAAGTTGGAAGGAGAATTTGTTTATGAGGATTACACTGCCAGAGATAGTGTGGCTGGAGATGGCCCATGATATATGTAGAATACTGGTGAGGACTACTCTCACTTTAGTTATTTACTAGTATTTAGTTTTAGGCTATTTATCTTATTTGCTAGCTCAACTTTAATAGTTATAATTGATGCTGTGAAAAAAAAAATGTTCTCACAAATCTCAGTATTGAAATGTAGACACCTGATAGAATTAAGTGAATGTAAAATGTGGAAGATACATTAACCAGGTGTGGAGTGGAAATCAGAACATGTGACATTGGGTTCCCTCCTCAATAGCCTCACCTATAATTACCTGTCGTCTTAACGAGCCACACTCTGTAAAATGTTTTATTTATTCATGGTTCGCAGAAACTATTGACCTGACAAACTCCATAACTGGCAGAGCCTGATAGCAGAAATTGCCACTTAGGCCATGTTTCCAAAAGTTAAAGTCACTTGCTTTGTCCTGTACCATACAAAATCAGATAATTTTACTAAATTAATTTGACTAGATTAATAGAAATGTTGTTGTTGTTTTGTTTTTTTTACAAAATTCTTCATTGTATAGATAAGAGATTGTTTTGATATCATTCCCAAGAATATCATAAAACTATCTGTAAGTTAAGTCATCCTGCAAATTGTCAGTCTATTTGTGAGCTGTTACGTGCATTTAATACGAATATACATGCTTTCGTCTCTAATAAATTCTAATTCTATATACAGAGATAATGTCTTTTTTGATGAGCAAACTAACACAGGATCTACGAGCAGTCTGAGTCCTTTACATAAACAAGTATATTTCTTATAACTGATATCAACCTACAAGATTTTTTAATATTCTATCATCATTGCATACATATTATAGATAACTTTAATGATATGGGATATATATCGTAGAAAACAATACAATATAAGCAAAACTACATAGCAACAACTAATAAAAAAGTTAAATATCCTCAATAATGTCAGTCATCTGGAGAATTGTATTATACGTTAACTTTTAAGACCAGCTAAAAAAAACAAATAAGCATGCCTTACTATGCAAGTATGGCTATCAACTGATTTATCTCAGAGGCAACTCAAATCTTTTGTTTAGATCTGCCAGCTAGAGTGAGCTGATAAAGGAAGTCACGCGGGATGCAGATTTGGCAGCTACCCTTTTTCGCCTGTTCCTAATCCTATATACACAGATCATGTCTGATTTGATGAGCAAACTACCACAGGATCTACGTGCAGTCTGAGTCCCTTACATAAACAAGTATATTTCTTGTAACTTTATGCAACACAAAGCCATACACTACATTTGTAACAACAACAACAAAGACATACACTGTCACTATAAATTTCTGTTTAAATGCTCTTGCCTGTTCCTTATTTCCAATGTTTTAACTCCACAGATAATCCATTAACAAATTCACCAGTGTGTATGTAAAAGCTTATTTCTCTCCCCTTGCTTCTCTAAGGAGGGATGCCAGCTTCTTTTTTTTTCTCTAATTTTGAGAGGATAAGGACAGATGCACTTGAGGAAGAGTGAATTGGGGGGTTTTTGGGATCCGGACAAACAAAGATCAGCTTCTGTGGTTACCTGTATATCACCCTATTGGACTTCTGTCTCACCTTAACACAGCCTTAATAATCGTGGTTACCTGTATATCACCCTATTGGGTTTCTGTCTCACCTTAACACAGCCTGAATAATCATGGTTACCTGTATATCACCCTATTGGACTTCTGTCTCACCTTAATACAGCCTTAGTAATCGTGGTTACCTGCATATCATGCTATTGGGTTTCTGTCTCACCTTAACACAGCCTTAGTAATTGTGGTTACCTGTATATCACCCTATCAGACTTCTGTCTCACCTTAACACAGCCTTAATAATCATGGTTACCTGTATATCACCCTATTGGGTTTCTGTCTCACCTTAACACAGCCTTAATAATTGTGGTTACCTGTATATCACCCTATCAGACTTTTGTCTCACCTTAACACAGCCTTAGTAATCGTGGTTACGTGTATATCACCCTATCAAACATCTGTCTCACCTTAACACAGCCTTAGTAATCATGGTTACCTGTATATCACCCTATCAAACATCTGTCTCACCTTAACACACCCTTAATAATCATGGTTACCTGTATATCACCCTATCAGACTTCTGTCTCACCTTAACACAGCCTAATTAATCGTGGTTACCTGTATATCACCATATCACAGTTTTCTTACCTGCCTGAATACATTTGTTTTTTTTCAGATTCTTTGTACACCAAGGGCTTAGCCAGAAATCAAAAGTATGATGTCTAAACTGGCCATTTTTCTTCACTTTTGAAGTAACTGGGTGTCCAATTTTTACAGTTTCCCTATCTACTGCATGTTAAGGTTTATGAAAACAGGGTATCGGTTATCCAAATAAGGCAATTGTTCAATTCAGCATGTCCAAAGGGTCCATCTGAGCCCTTTTTGTCCACAAGAATCCCTAAGTAAAGTTGTAATATACCTGTATAAGTTAATGTTCAGAAGTTCTATATTGGTCCAACAGTAAAACACAAATGGCTCTGATGGTAGAACATAAAGTTTTAGTTTTTCACCTTGAATTGGGTACAAGCTCATATCATAGGATATGATATCCTATGGTTGAAATATTGTGTCCACTTGACATTTAATGGGCAAATGTGTTTATTATAAAAACAATAGAAAAACAAATTAAAGGAGACAAAAATTAACAAAGATATGATTAATTTATATGACATAATATGAGTTTATAATATATTGTATCAGGAGTATACCAGTGATAAACTACTCTAGCACAAAAGTGACAAAACAAAGTGGATTTTTTTTTAATTAACTAATTACATGTACTTAATGTACATATAAAGGATGCAACTTTTATCATTTTATTTTGCTCCTAACTCATCATTTAGATTTTCATCATGAAAATGCTGTTGAATAATTTAAAGATACAATTTTTTGCTTTGTTTTCAATGTGAAACTGGATAAACGGCTTGCAATAAATACATTATAAAGAGAATCTGTTTATTTGTATATATGTCTGGAGTTTTACACTCCATAGTACACAAGTTGTGTAATTCAGAAAAACGATAACTTCATTTTGACTCAATATTTCATAATTTACTATGCCATCATTAGAAGATAGTCTCCTGACTGTCCTGATGATGGCATAATTAATGCTGAAATATGAGTCAAAATGAAGTTATTGTTTTTATGAATTACACTACTTGTGCAAATGCTAAATGCCACTCAAAGAAGTAACACTACTTGTGGTTTTAGGAATTGCACTACTTGTGTATTATGTTAAACTCTTCAGTGGAACTACAGGTTTTTACACTGCATATTTAAGAAAATTATAATTTTTCATGGAGAAAGAAAAATTAGTTTGTTTGTTTGTGGTTTAACGTTGTATTCAAGGGTATTTCCCTTATATGACAACCGATTGTCCATTTCACACTGCTTCTTGATTAAATACGATGGAAAACTGGGAAGAAACCTTGTATAAACCACCCCCTGCTCCACACCCTGTGACTCACTCATAAACCTGATGGTTGACAGACGAACTCGATCTCCTGAATGTTAAATCCAAGTAGGCTTAATAAGCTCACATGCTACCACTATTAAAGCCACAGCAGAAATACCACTTGTACCACATACATGAATAGTACAGACCATCAGATACCTAGAAACACAAAGCTCATTAAACGACTACCCATACTGGAGAAATTCAAGTTTGTTACATTAATTGGGGTTTATAATGTCATACTCAAGGGTATTTCACTTATATGACGACCGATTGACCATTACACACGGTACCTTGCCTTATTACAATTGAAAACCGAGAGGAAACCTCTTAGAAACTGAAGAGACTGGTACTAAACTACAGTTCCATACAGGTCTTTACAGTCTCCTTTCCTTTAGGGTAAATGTGACCTATATCAGCCTTGATATAAAACAAAGGCAAATTCTTGCAGGTTTTCTTTAATGATCTTGATGCTCCTAATTAATAGCATAACAGACTACAAAAAAACGTATAATCTAATCTCACATAAGAAAGCTAGATATCACGATATTAGAAAAGAGAATGTCTACATTTACATGTTGATATGCTTCAGCGCCAGTTAAGAGTGTTTTATTTAGACATATCTATGTTACATCATTCAGTGGCCTGAACCGAATCAGACAGCTCGTCTACGTCACAATGGTTGTCTCAGAATGGACAAACTTATTCCCACAAAACTCAACAAACCATCAATAATCTCACATGAACAATGGTAAATAAAGACATCACTTTCAATAAGAACAGCTATGGTGTGGAGGACAAGGTTAAGGTTGTGACAGCTGTCATTTACCCCCAAAAAAGTTCATATGCTATTTATTGTTTGATTGTGGTTTCACACCGTATTTAATATGGATCATACAGATGTGTCTAAGCTCTGAGAGTACCAGGGTACAAGCAGCTCTCTACAATAGCCTGCTACTTAGCTTATTGACGAGTTTAAGCACTTTTCCACTAGTCAGGGGTAACATTTTTTTCTTTTCTTTTTTTACCTTCTTTTCATTATCTTGATAATGCAAAAAGTTTAACAAAAACATTAAGTATTTTAGAATGTTTAATTTTAGATTTAAATTGAAAAATGCATGTCTCAAAGATTAAGTATATTGAAGGGCGGAAGGGATTAACAAGATTATCTCACCTCAACTGACTGTCCGTTGATTTTTGTCACAAACCAATTAGCGAAAGACCAACAGAACGATTGCATGACCAATGGGGAACTGAACAGTAGACATGGAGAACAAATGTTTCTCACTGTTAGAACACACATTTATACAAACTATTCATGCCCCCAGTAGGACTCCTACCGATAGTCGTTAACAAAGGTGTGAAGGAAATCTATAATGCCTAGGTCTCTCAAATTTTGGAGTTAAAACTGGCATTTCAAGACACTAGTTAAACTTATGTATTACAAAAATGAATGCAATAGATAAAACTTATTTCGCTCTTTTCATTTAATTAAAAAAAACATGATGTTTATTAAATTTATTGGAGTAATCTTAAAACAATCTGGAGTTCAATCATTTACATACGTTTACGCTTTTTTCACAGCTTTTATTTTTCTTGATTTTTATCATTTAAATCGTTTATTTCTTGTTAACTAATTGCACTTAGTCTTTGAAATTTGGCACAGACAATCTTGAAATCATGATCTAAAAAACAGTCATGCAGTTTATTTATATTGATTTTCATTTTGAAGATGATAAGCATTTTTTTAAAGGCAGACCATTTCCATTTTTTACATACTGTATATTTTTATCAATTGTTCAAAAACTAACTTGAATTTAGAAAAACCCTAGGACAGTATTTTAGTTTAAATACTTGTTTACAAAGACATGTTAATTTGGAGAAAAAAATCGCAAACCATCTGAGAAAAATAGGAGTTACAATCAAGGGTCCATTTTAAAAAAAGATTTGACATTTTTCTTTATAAATGCCATTATAAAATAAAATGAATCATAATACGACATTATATATAGAATCTTGAAGTAATCTGCTTTCTAAATATATATGATGTTAGTATAATCCTCCTTTGGAAATACCCGCAAAAGCCACGAAGAGATAAGAGGCGCATTTTTTACTCCTGACTAGCGGTAAAATCTAAAGACATAATAGTTTTTTCAAGCATTTTTCACATTTATTTTCCAAGACAAGCTATATTGTATCCATGATGGACACACACACAACGAATAAAAGAGTATGACTTTATGTATTTTCAACTTCAGTATTTATTGATTTGCAACATTTTAGTGCAGATACTAGATTGTAAACGGTGCTAGTATATGCATCTGCACTGAAACATTGTGCATCAATAAATCCACAAGTTGAAAATCCAAAAGTCTGACTTATTATGTTATACCTTGAATACCTTCATCACAAATAACACTCCTATCTTTATTAAATACAGATTATGATATCAAAAAACATGAATACAAATGATGAATACAAAGTGTCTATTATATAGACTTTCTGGGGGAAGTAAAAATATTGACTTGCTCTTTATATGATATTCTTGTAACAAATATACCGGTATCCCCAAACTGTCCGGAATAATAATTAATCCTGTTGAGTTCATTAACCACATGACTTAATGAAAGTGGCATAAAACCGTCACATAATGTATTAAGCTGTCATAGGTCAAGAGTGCATTCTGTATCAATGTCACACCTCTCTCCAGGTTAAGCAACACACACAAAGAAGACATTGTAACTGGAGGTCGTTATACCTATGGTGATAGAGTGGACAATGTAATTACAGTGTTAATGAACAATGCAAAGCGTGACTTTGGTTGCATTTCACAGCTGCCGCAGCTTGTACATATATTCTTTAAGTCTAGTCCTCTTTTCTTACCAAAATACTCCATTATGATGTATGCACATAAGGTGATCGAGCAAACAATAGTATTACAGTGACAAAGACTTATGACAAGCATGACATTTATTTGTTTGTTTGATAGATTGGGGCTTATCACTGGACTTAAGGTTAAGTGACTAGCTTCACTAGGTGAGGGAAACCATCTCAACAGCACTGGCAACAAAGAAAGACAAGGTAAGACAATCACAGGACATAAATTATACAGACACCACAAACAGATCGTCTTCCTGTTCCCCTTTAGCCATGAGTGCACAAGGCCAACAAGAAGCTACCTCCAGACCCCCCTCCCCCAACAACCCATTGGAAACATTTAAAATTCCTGTTACTACAACTGACCAGTAGTCTTCTCCTGTCCTCACAAACACATTTAAAGCTTGTTTTATTGGGACAATACAAAGTGAAGGAATCCACCCTCCACATCACTGGTAACAAACACTGACAAGACAGGACAACCCCAAGACAATACAAAGTGAAGGCAACAATGATCAGGTCTGACAGTATTGTATAGCATTGCTCTGTAGCTGCGAGAGCACCATGTCAAAATTAAGCTCCTTTCTAAAGCAAAAATCCACATAAAAGTCCTCATGGTTTGTCAAATCATTTACATTTTGCCTTGTATTTTCTAAAATCTCACTGAATGGAGTTCAGTTGCCAGATATTGCCATGGGGTTGTCACCACCATTCAGTGGGACTGCTTGCACTGCAGGCCATCAAATGAGGGAATTTATCTTAAGTACTGCGTTTAACCTAAATGAAACAAAACCAAATACCAATTAGTTTTTAATTAATTCAGAGTAACTTTATAGTCAGGAGGTAAATAATGAAGGACCAGCAGACAAATTAAGTAGGGGCGGAGACCAAATCCTGTAACCAAATTGAACTTATCTCAAAATTTTTTTGCATTTTCAAGATTATATAGAGGTCTTTCTTTCCGAGT
>JARFOD010150510.1:0-12528 GCA_031763545.1 Mopalia muscosa | reverse complement strand
CATCTCAAGAGGATCAAGATTATCAATAAAACATAGATTGACTACTCATGATTAGTCCAAACATCTCAAGGGGATCAAGATTATCAATAAAACATAGATTGACTACTCATGATTAGTCCATACATCTCAAGAGGATCAAGATTATTAATAAAACATAGATTGACTACTCATGATTAGTCCATACATCTCAAGAGAATCAAGATTATCAATAAAACATAGATTGACTACTCATGATTAGTTCATACATCTCAAGAGGATCAAGATTATTAATAAAACATAGATTGACTACTCATGATTAGTCCATACATCTTAAGAGAATCAAGATTATCAATAAAACATAGATTGACCACTCATGATTAGTCCATACATCTCAAGGGGATCAAGATTATCAATAAAACATAGATTGACTAATCATGATTAGTTCATACATCTCAAGAGGATCAAGATTGTCAATAAAACAGGGATTGACTACTCAGGATTAGTCAAAACATCTCAAGAGGATCAAGATTATCAATAAAACATAGATTGACTACTCATGATTAGTTGATACATCTCAAGAGGATCAAGATTATTAATAAAACATAGATTGACTTCTCATGATTACTCCATACATCTCAAGAGGATCACTATTATCAATAAAACAGGCATTGATACATTTACCTTTATGCAATATTCTGCCAATTTGAACTGTTTCTGACTCATTCCCCAGTGATTTGTGGTTCTTTGTATGGTGCCTTTTATTGGTCTCTTTCACCTAACAGAAAAACTAAAGGTGAAAAAAGAATGATTGATAGAAAAAGAATTTAAAACTTTGTAATTACTGTCTATACCTGTGGAGAGGATAAAGACGTTCAACCATACATGCTTTGATGACTGTTTTAAATTACTGTCAACACCTATAAAGAGGTGCAAGATGATCAATCTGTAATCTTTTAGATAACTGATACACTAACAGTAAGCAAAACAGGTGTTTTTTAATTGTGATCACTGTCCGTACCTGTAGAAGATCAAGATGTTCAATCATATGTTCATTGATTACTGTCCATACCTGTAGAGAGGAGCGAGATCAATAAAGCATGCATTGCTTTCCTGTAATTTCTGTCCATACCTGTACAGAACAGCAAGATCAATAGAATATGCATCGACTACCTGTTATTACTGTTTATGCCCGTAGAGGATCAAGATGTTCAATCATACATGCATGGATTACCTTTAAGTACTGTCAATACCTATAGAGAGGACCAACATCAATACAGTATGCACTGATTACCTGTGATTACTGTCCATACCTGTAGAGAGGAGCAACATCAATACAGTATGCACTGATTACCTGTGATTACTGTCAATACCTGTAGAGAGGAGCAACATCAATACAATATACATGGATAACCGTTTGACTACTTACCTGTAGAGAGGACCAAGAGGATCAATGAAATACATCCATACATTTTAACAGGATCACGATGATCAATAAAACATGTAATGACTACCTATGGTTACTGTCCATAGCTTTAGAGAGGATCAAGATGATCAACCATACATGCATGGATTACCTGTAAGTACTGTCAATACCTGTAGAGAGGAGCAACATCAATACAATATGCACTGATTACCTGTGATTACTGTCCATACCTGTAGAGAGGACCAAGAGGATCAGTGAAATACATCACAATGTATCAATAAAACATGTATTGACTACATGTACCTGTGATTACCTCGATCATAAGAGGTGAGACAAGAGGCTGCTTTCTGTTGCCCTGGTGTTCTCAGAGCTAAAGAGTTACAGGAAGCAGATTTGTTTGTGATATTTTGTATTTCTGTCCCTTGTCATATAAATGAAATACCCTTGAGTACGATGTTAAACACCAATCAAATAAACAAACAAACCTGTGATAACTGTCCATAGCTTTAGAGAGAATTGAGATGATCAATCATAGATGCATTGATTACCTGTCCATACCTGTAGGGAGGATCAAGATTATCATTAAAACTTGCCTAGACTACACATTGTAACTCCATACATATAATGAAGATCAAGAGGATCAATAAAACCTGCAATGACTACCTGTAATGCGTCCATACATGTATAAGAGGATCGCATCAACTACCTGTTATACATCCATACATGTACATGTAAAGAGGGTCATTATAATCAGTCAAACATACATGTATACATTGATTATATATAGGTGAATATATCCCTCTTTTACCTTAAAAAAAAGATTCTAGCTCAAATTTGATCAAATCTAGATCAAAAAGGTCAAAAGGATCTGCTTTGGGTTTTTTTTCTGATATTTATTCATGTTAAAACTGTAATTTTCTGTGTCCTCAGATCCGCCACTTGATTGGAATGTTCAAACAGTTCCTGTTGGATTTTAGTAATAAAACAGAGAAAATCATTGATTTCATTGATAGAGATGGGGTGAGTAAAATCATTGATTTCTTTTATGAATAAGGTCAATTTGACAATTGATTTCATTAATGGCAATAGGGTAAGTCTTATTGTATTGATTATGATGGGGTGAGTTAAGAAAGTGATTTCTTTTATAAATAAGATAAATTTCACAATTGATTTTATTGTTGTGCGATGGGGTAGTCACTATTTTATTGATGGTGTTGGAATCAGTTTGTTGATTGCTATTTTACTAATGATAACAGGGAAAGTTTGATATCTTTCAAACCCCAAAATATATTTTTAAACCCATTCTGTATATGATTTATTTCAGGAAAAGATGATAAATGATTTACCATACTCAGAAGAGATGAGGGGTATTGCTAATGTCACACAAATTTCTTTAGGTATGTATTACATGAGATAAATCAGACTGACAAAATACCATCAGATCACTTATGCTGGTTAAGGTGACTTGGAACTATAAAAGAACCCCCGTTGTATTGGTTACACTTCAGATCTCTGCTGAGTAACACTATTTAACATAGCAGGCCACTGCTGTAATCTTTTCTGGTAGAATGTATAAATCGGTGTAACATTAACATTTTAAACCTAACCTGTGCATTTTCTCCTGGTTTGCAGCTTTTTTAAATACATAAATGTGCCTTTGTGAAAAAGAAAGCAAAATTGCTTTAAGGTACAATCTTCGTTTATAATCAGATGACAAAATTCTTCAAAATATGGGCAAAATGGAAATTGAGACAAAGACTGCAAGGAATTTGGGAAACCTATAAATACATGTAGGTGCTCCTAAATTTAGTTTTCAGAACCATGGGGAAACCTCGTTCTGTCTGTTCTCCCCAACAGCACAGGCCTGCATAGTTCAACCTTCAGACTAAGGACAGTGTAGAAATATATGTTTACTGTCAGCTATTCAACCTTTTTAATCAACATATTTTTACTGTCTCCTGATAATGACAATACATTCTTAAATATTGAGTCAAATAAAAGTACATTAAATGTTTTGGGGAATTACACTGTTGATGTTTCACGTTAAGCTCTCCAGTAGAATAACAGGCTTTCAGACAGTTATTTTCTGAGGATTATCTGTGAAATAATCAATTTTCACTCAAAACAAAGGGTGTTTATGCCTCAAATCAAATATTTGGCAGAATCCCATTGCCTTTATTTTAAGCTCAAGTTATATTTAGAAGTATCTCTGTCTAAGTACATTTTAATTTTTGGTATAGCTAAATTAGCATTTTAATAAAGAATTTGAATGCATTGTTACAGTGCTATTGAAATTATGCAACCCTCCCATAAGTGAGGGTTGTATAACCTCGAGCACGACATTAAACACCAATGAATCAGGGACGTCTTTTAACAGGGGCATGCTTCGATTTTCTATGGGAGAAGCCCTTTTGACGTCCAATTTTGTTAATACTTGTAGCTTTTGTGTTTTTACAGGGTTTGTTTGGGTTTTATGTTTATCTGAACACTTGTTTGTTTCTTATGATGAAACATGTTCTCAAGTTAAAAACTCATTATCTAACAACATGAATTTATGTACACATTATTTTTTTTATTATTCCCTTGTCAGGTGAAATTATTTTGTACAACGTGTTTTATGAAGTGTTTACTCTGTGTACATCCATCGTTGCTGAAGATCCAACAGGTAACATTGACACTTTATACAAGCATTCTACACTAAACAAATATACATGTGTCTTGTAAAAAACAGTTGATAAAGTAAGTCAAGACTTATGATGGATCATTGTTTAATAGCCCTTGATTGATGTGTCCTTAGTCACAAAATGCTGCCATGGCTGACATTGTATGGTCCTGGACCTAATGTATATACTGTGTGTTAGGCTGTCCAGCTCAATCATCAACCAAAAGCTATCATGGGTACTTGTTAGACATGGAAGCTTACCTACATGTACTAACACTGGAACAACTTTACCATTCAGAAAGATGAACAAATGACTAAATGACTGGTCAGCAAGAATGACATTTGTTTTAAAATTTGATGTCTAAATATAACTATTTTTTTTATTTAATCGGTACTAAAAAATATACTTAGCCTGTTTTTCCCATGTATGATTTTGTCTTTAACTTCATTAAGATATGAACAGTTAACTGTTATTCTGCTTATATAAATTATATCAAAGAAAGTTAATGATGAAACTGTTAAAAGCATTGACTCCATCTTGTGGCATTTAGAGGGAAAGCCTTTATTTCATGCATAGGTTGAACACATAGAGATACCAAATTACACAAACAGATTATCAGACACTTTTATATTCTTCATTTCTTTGGATTAGCTGATGTATTAAATGTACCACTATGTTCTAGTACATGATTCTCTATACTATACTGTCAAAAAAGCGGACATCAGGTCAGGGAGAACTTTTTGTTCTATTTTGCTCTCCGAATGAAGGGGTAAAACTTCAATCAACCAGGTAAAACTAAAAACAATAATCTAAAAAGTAATATAATGCAATCAATATGTAACTCTTTTTCTTTGATAGGCAAACTTTACCATGCTCGAAACTTGGATTTTGGCTTATTCCTTGGGTAAGTCTTTTGCAAAATTTGTACTACATGTGTATAACTAAAATGCCCCGTGAGGGAGCGGGTGGGCCATGGCCCTGCAGAATACTCCCTCGGCTTCCTCGGTCGATCGTAAAAGGCGAAAATAGAGGTTGCTTTCTGTTGGCCTGGTGTTCGTAGAGCTAAAGGGTAATGAAACGCAGATTTGTTTGTGATGTTCTGTATTTGTGTCTGTCGTCATATAAGTGAAATACCCTTGAGTACGCCGTTAAACACCAATCAAACAAACAAACAATATAACTAAAATCACTCAATGATAGTATATTATGGTAGCGTGTATTGTATAAGCAATTGATCAATTCAACACTTTTTAAATACCCTACAACTTGGGACACTCTAATTTTGTGACAGGCCACAGAAATAACATGTACATGTATAAAGACCCACTGTGGTAAAGCCTATTTCTCTGTCCCAACTGCTTGAAGTTATAGGGTGTAGTGTTTTTGTTTGATTAATTCTATTAGGGAAATAAACCTTCTTGTCAGCTAGGATGAAAGTGTCCATTCAATTGGTTTTGTTGTTTTCATCTTTTCAGCTGGGACATCAAAACTGACACATGGGCCATAACTGAAGCATTACGATCAACTATAATCAACGTGGACTTCAGACGAAGTAATAAGACAGTGTTCAAATCTGTTCATTTCGCTGGCTATCTGGGGGTTCTTACAGGTGTTAAACCAGTAAGTTAGATTTTAGTAAAAAGACAGTGTTAAATCTGTTCAGTTTGTCGGATACCTTGGCGCTCTTACAGGTGTTAAATCAGTAAGTTAGATGTATAATAAAACAGTGTTCAAATCTATTCATTTTGCTGGATAATTGGGTGTTTTTACAGGTGTTAAACAGTTTGTAGGTTATATTTTATTGTAGCAATATTTTGTGATGTTTTTTAGGTATAAATTTGGTTTCGTTCACCCATTGGGTAACATGACTTGAGGTGAATCAAAGGCTGGCTCTGAACTGCAAATAAATAATGTATTAAAGTTATAAAGTGGTGGGAGGTTACTGTTACCTCAATGTCTTTATTTAACACTATCGGTGACATCTTTCTATCAGTATCACAACACTCCTCATTTTATGCCTGTACCTGTATCAATTATTTTTGGAATACATTGTCATAATATACAAGGAAGTGAAATAACCCTTAAGCATTGTGTAATCCACAATTCAATCAATCAGGAACATTTTTGCAGATAAATAATGAAAGTACAAGGCTGTCAATATTCTTAATGCATGTTATATGATCAACTAGTAGATGTTTCATGATTCAGTTCTCCTGAGAGGGACTTCTTGATTTACCAGGATATATGATGTGATCTGTTTCTCTCTACAGAATGTCTTCACTCTCAGCATGAATGAGAGATTTAACAAAGATGGTGGATATATAGGTCAGTATATTATGTGTTGAAATGACCTACCCTTGCCTCAAGCATGGTTTCATGGTTTGAAAGGTTTACTACTGATTTACAGCTCATATGTTCAGAGCCCCTTATTGACTGCAGGGAATATTAGATTCCCATTAGATGACTCTGAATGACTAGAATTCCACATGGAATCAGTCTAATCTGACCCACTTCACATTCAAAAGCCATATTTTTCTCCACTTTAAATTAAAAAAGTGCATTTGTGGTTTGAAGGGACCCAAAATGAAGGCGCTTAGCTAGAATTAGCTAACCTCGAATGATATCATCTTGGTTTTTTGTCAGAATTTGTTCTGATAACCATAAAAGATGTTGCATATGAAAACCTATACACCATTGATAACTGTGATGGTCATGTTTTGGGAATATATGTGGTTTTAAGGCAACAGGAGCTGTAAAAAAAGCTGGTGAGTCAGCTTTTGCACACACCATCATCATAACTGACAATAGCTGAGAGGTCACATAACAGTGTTTTGTTGTCCAGGCACATCTGGGTATCCTTTGGCTTATGGCAGTTTGTTGGAGAGAAACAATGCTGTTTTTACTTACATCTAGCACTGACGGAATATAAATTTTACAACATTATTAAAACACTTCGTAATATCTGGTTGTGCTAGTGTCAAATATTATTGTGATGCATCACCATAGTACATTAAAATATATATGTAGAAATACAGTACAATATGTGCAACAGATAATATTTGCACCCTGTTTTCTCAGTATGAAAGTATTTTCAGAGTTCTGGTTATGTTTTAGGTATTATAGAATGGTTTTTGGGAGATCGAAGTGCCAAGTGGATGGGTGCACTAACTCGAGAGACTCTAGATACAGCTCAGAGCTTTGAGGAGGCAAAGAAAACCCTAACCAATACCAAAATGTTGGCTCCAGCCTATTTTATTCTTGGAGGTACTCAAAAGGGAGAGGTGGGTTTGAGTTATAATGTAGCCTGGACATATATCACTCTGTATAAACAGACACTTGGTCATTTAATATTTATTTAATGCTCCTTTGTCTGAACAATAAGAGTTGCCTGGTAATTTTTATTTAAGAACATTTGTATTTTATTATTTGATTCCTAGTCAAGTAGTTACATTTACTTTTTATTGCCATACCTATAAGATTGTTTAGTGTCTAACTTTATATTCAGTTCACTTCATAACAATCTGGGCATAAAATCACAGGATAGGTAAACAATCGTTTTTAAAAGAATTTCCCTAGCTGGAGCAAATATTTTTACACGCTATCATAGCCCATGTATATATATATATAAACATAAATACATTAAAACGATATTATTTCTACACTTCACACATTTCTTATAGATTACCTCACTTATTGTTTCACTCATCACATTTATCAAATTTATGAAATATTATGTAAAATAATCAGTCTCTGCTTCTAACTTGACCCCAAATAAACAAATGCTGTAGAAAAGTTATCTTTTATGTAATGCCATCAGAAAACAAATATTTGATACCTAATTTGTAATTGTTCAATCCCAATTGAGTAAATTATTTGTATCATATAAATGGAGATTTTTGAAAACTTTTAATCTGGCCTGGGAATGGGATAGAACAAACCTTCACTGACAATGACAGATTTCTAATAAATGCCTGTGTATCTACCAGGGTTGTGTAATTACTCGGGCAAGAGAGGAGGCGGTGGATGTGTGGTGTATGAATGAGACAATGTGGTACATACTCGAGACTAACTATGATCATTGGACTAAGCCCCTTTTTCTGGATGACCGGCGTACACCCGCTCACAAATGTATGAATACATTAACACAACAGGTCAGTGAAACAAGTTAAACTTTTTATAACATTGACAGTTTTTTAGTTCTTTAGAGTTAACACTTTCTCTCTAAGCGGACACTTTCTTAGCTTGTAATATACCTGGGCCTCGTTTCACAAAGAGATCTTAACTTATGTTGAACGTAATTGTCATGACAACACTATGTTTTCAACCCTGGTCATCATGGTAATTAATTTTTGCGTATGCTAATATCGCTGCTAATATCGCTTTGTGAAACGAGACTCTGGTACTTAACTTAGTCCAGTTCAGGTAATTTTGCAGGATTGGGACCAATGAGCATTATCTGACCAATGAGCCAGACAACAAATCACAAGCTTAGACAATCAATTCAAGTCACTTACACTTTTCACATTGCAACTTTCACACTTTTTGTGACTGTCCTGTAACTTTGGATTACTTTTTATCATGCTATAGTGCTGTACCAGCCAATGGTGGTTTCCTCCACCCATTTAGATTGGTAACCCAAGTCACCCTTTGGCCATGATATTAATATGTTTTCCCATTCCGGGCTATTTTCCATACTTTATCAGTTAAATTTTGTGCTCTAAATAATTGTCCTTTTCAGAAATTTTGTATGAAATGCTCCTGTTGAATTCTTTGGTTGAGTTTACTGACATTCATATTATATATGTGTTCATGTGGATGTGGTGTTTTGTGTAAATCTTTTGTTCAATAATTCATAGCTCTCTGGCTAATACAGGTAGATTGAGGTATTGTGATGATGTCTTAAATTACCACAGGAATATAACTATACAACAAAAATCAGATTTTATGGTTGTGCTAGTGTCAATTATTGTTGGAATATACCGTCAAAAAAGTGAATTACCTTTGAGCATAGCATTAAACCCCAATCAATCAATAATTTATACTTTTGTTTGTTTGATTTGACAGAAGGTCTCCATTGCCGGGATATATGATGTACTTTCTTCTAAGCCAGTTCTAAACAAGGTAAAGTGTTCATTGATCTTGGTAAATTTGTTTGGTGTTCAGGTAGATTTTCAAAAGAGAGTATCATGCAAATAGGCTATCCTAGAGTTGTCCGGCCTTGGAGTTTTTGGTAACACAATCTAAATTATACAATTGTCTTCTCTCACAATTTTTGCTTTCTCTGATTTCCTTTTACCTTTTTATTTGTTTGTTTATTTATTTTTTATTTTTATTTTTTGGGTTTTTTTTTTGTTTCCTGAAGTTACCCTTAATTGTAATGTAATTTGTAACCCTGCAAGGTTTCAATCATTCATCCTTCCATTTAATGTACTTAGTTTTCTTCAATAACAATTCATATTTTGTTGATTACAGTTAACGACCTACTCGGCCTTGATGCAGGTTGATAACGGTCACTTAGAAACCTGGTTACAGGACTGCTCCGAGCCATGTTTTCCCTGGTAGTCAGAACAGTTACTTCCCTTGATGACAGATAACATCAAATGGAGTGCAGTTTGACTCATGGTTTTTCTGTTTTATGACAGAATTTTATATATAAAAAATTGTTCAATACATTGAAGATATAATTTTCTCTGCATCTAAAATAATTTTAATAAATAGAATTGGTATGAAAATATAAACCTTAAAATACATGTATGCTGTCTGGCTAAGATAAAAAAGAGAGACTACACAATTGACTAGTTAACAGCCATTCATATTTATGTCCAG
The DNA here is from genome assembly GCA_031763545.1 of Mopalia muscosa. Taxonomy (NCBI): domain Eukaryota; kingdom Metazoa; phylum Mollusca; class Polyplacophora; order Chitonida; family Mopaliidae; genus Mopalia; species Mopalia muscosa. The sequence goes on along the minus strand of JARFOD010150510.1, from coordinate 2,637 downwards.
TATCCATCATCTACTGTTTGGGCTGCATATCTAAACAGACAGTTTTTCATGAAAAGAAAAGGGTTATGGCGTAAACACTTGACTCTTTGTCTTTGGTAATTCCATCCATATATCAGTATTGGACCAGGACATATTGACTTTAGTTAATTAATATGAACAAGTTTCATTTTCTTTTAGCAAGTGGGATGATTCCCACAATTTGCTACTACTAATTAAAATATATGTTCCTAGATATTATAATTTTTATATTATCTGCAATGTAATGAATAAGGCTCCCTTTAAAATATGTACATGAAGTTGTTACATAATTAGTTATACATGTATTTTTATATCAATAGTGATTTTAATAGTGCTGAATTTTAAAATCCATTTCATTCTTTTTTTTCTTTGTTGTTGTTGTTGTTTGATATGGGAAGCAAATCAGTGCAATATAGGTCATGTGTTTTAATTGTACGTTGAAATGAGTTGAAATCTAAACAGATTCTTATTAACTGAGTTTTAATGGCGAAGGGGCAGGTAAGTGGTGTTAATCGTTACTTATAAGTTAATTACTGCTTTTTAAATTCATGTATTGGTATTTAATGAGAGAGGCCATTTCGTTGAGGAGAATTTGAATGGAGCATAGCAGTCTGTTCTCTCATTACTAGGCATCTACAAACAAACTGAAAGTGCCTTCAAAAGCTCTTGCTGTTGTTGGTCATGGTGTTCTTTCAAATGAACAGGCTGTTCTAATTTGTATATATGATATATATATATATATACATATTTTTCTGCACTATTTTGTCCTTGTTAATGTATTTTCTTACAATTACAAATTAGTGCTTATAGTTATCCCTATGTAACTACTCTGTGATATTTTGATTTGATCAAGTTTGCTTATTGGCATGTAATAACGCCTTGTCATTCATAATAACTATGAATATATTTTTTAATTTATACACAATAAAAGTGTTAAAGCAACATAGTTTATGTTATGTTTTCTTATTTTAAAACATGGAGTTGACTTTACCAATATAGTTGAAACCGGTACAGAGCATAACTAAAATTTGTGCACAGTAAACTTGGTCCCTTTTACTACATTCGGAAAGTAGTATTAATTGTGGTCTCCGTGATTTCCTCGCATATTGTCATTTTTGTTGACAGTCACATTGACTGCACTTTGAACTGGAACATCGTAAATACTGTAGTAATTGAATATCGCACAGCCTAGTATGAAAACTATAATATTGATCTTAGTGAAAAGGAACGAACTTTCGCCACTCACTAGAACAACATTTTTTATTTATCTTTCTTTTTACTTTTTTTTTTTATCCAGTGGCGCTAAGGTTTTTAGCGTCTGGTGTGAAATAGAATTTGAAACTCCTTCAGTGGAAAAGTATTCAATCCATTGATTAGCTTTTGTTTACTATTATAGCCTCAAATTAATTTATATTTAAATAAATACAATGGTTTTGGGTTAAATTTAATGTTTAAAATATTTATAAAAAATTAACATCACTCTGTTTTTCCAACATAGCCTCCGGCAGCCATAGCATACAAATTAATATACAACCTTATTTTTTTTCAACAGGGATTCTTGTTTTCTCACTTATAAAGCATTTTAATTTAGTGGTAAAGTATTTTAAATTCAATAAGTTGTTTGATTTGTTTTCTGAGTTCCTGAATGGCAGAATTGGCTATATCCCCCGGAATTTAAAGTTTGTCTTGTATGACGGACATGTACATTATCGTTGGACCTTCCATTTAACAATTTTTAAGAAATATTTTTGTCTTTCTCATAGAAACCTTTGCGTCACAAAAAAATTGCTTTTATCATAACAGTTTTGTGTGTGCTGCGCAGCGTCATGCAACAACGGTTGAACCTGTCCGATAGGCCTAATGGACGTGACAACATAGGACATCACATTGTGAATAAGCGAAGTGACTTTTAAACACGTCATGCCATGGTAGCTGTTCTGGATATGCTGTGTCGAGTTGTTTCAAAGAGGATTTGAAGAAAACTATTTCTAGTTTTTCCAACGAAAGCCTGTGCATTACATTGAATAGAGTCTTGAAGCTCTGGATTCCTAAAATTGACAGACGATAGTGACATTCATCATATCAAAAAGACTCGAATTCGAAAAAAATTTCGGTCCCACAACGCATTTTTGTTACTTTTTTGTATGAGTTTAGTGGTAAACACTTATTTTATCATGGCTGTAAACGGGCACCCGGTGACGCCACAGAACTGAAACTATACAGGGATTGTCTTTATTATAAACCTTACTGTCCATTCCTACGATATTATGTACAAACTACAACTGGCCAATATCACACAATATTGGACACCGATTTTTTAGACATCACCGACACATAGCGCTGATGTCATTTTAGCATCTCCTATTAGGGTTGCACTGTTTTAATTATTTCTAGAGTTATTGCCATTTTTCATAATATAGAGATATATTGATAGTGAGGGCTTGTCAACACATCTCCTCCTACAGTTTTTGTCTAATTCACTTGACACTTGGTGGGAATGCTGGTTGCCATGGGTGGATGTGCATCTCCTATTGGGGTTGCACTGTTTTAATTATTTCTAGAGTTTTTGCCCTTTTTCACAATATAGAGATATATTGATAGTGAGGGCTTGTCAACGCA
>JARFOD010150499.1:0-12528 GCA_031763545.1 Mopalia muscosa | reverse complement strand
GGGGGGGGGAGGCCCGCAAGGAAGCTATGGTAAAACTTTCAACTTATTCAGTGAATTTGCACTCAAAACAATCATATAGGCATGAATTTAGAAAAATTAAGCAATGGGAACAATATTGCTTTGCACAATTTGATGAAATCCTATACTATTTCTAAGTAGTAAAAACATCTGTCGTCTTCACAGGAGATAAGCTACATAGCGGGTTTGAGTTTATCCAGGAATTTATTCTCTACTTATCATGTTCACAACATATACAGGCATCAATATGCTAATATTATGAAATAACGGCCATTTCATTAAACGTAATTTGGTGAAATGCAATTCCATCCATCGTCTAAACAGTAGGAAGATATCAAGTTTGAAGTTAATTGGTGAACTTGTTTTCAGCTACATGTAGTGTGTTCACAAACATTTGTGATGGCAGAAAGAGGGATAGATGGATGGACACCGACAGCATTTCTAAGTCCCATCCACTATAATTATGGTGGACAATTAAGACTTATTTGTTTTGTTTTTATGATTGGGTTTCACCATACTTAAGGTTACTCCACTAGCATGACCACATACGTACCAGCCTAATGGGTGAAGGAAACCACACTTAATGCCACTCGAGGACAAGACAGGGCAAATATTTGACAGTACGTAATACAAAATCATCAACAACAGACTGGCTTCAGGTTATCCCTTAGTTCTGAGAGCATCGGGGCAACAGGAGCTCCCTCCGGAACTTCCTTAATACCAGTGGCAACAAACACAGATTATCTGTGATACACAGATAGCACAAACAGATCAGATAACTGTCACTATCTCACTAACATGATGGCCTGCCAGCTCATTGGATACAGTAAACCATCCTGCACGATCACAAGATGTCAGATATAGACGTCATGTTACAGCAGATCTGTTGTATTTCCTCTCAATCAGGTGATTATCATGACACCAAGCAGCATAAGATTCAAACATGGGACATGAAAAACAATTAACTATTTCAAAAGATCTGGTAATATTTCACGCAACAAATATGTTACCCTGCCATACACAATGTGTGACGATGATTGTGTTTATTGGAGAGGTCTGCAATGTCAGGTACATAATCTGCAATTTTAAAGTGTTGTTCTACCATAACTACTTTTCCATGGGCACCAAAAGAAAGTTAAATTTTTATACTTTTCCCAATGGGGTGGGCTTTAGAGGTTAACCAATCAGCTATAAGGCAAAGCAATTATATATCCTAAAAGCAAAGCATCCCTCATCTGAGAAAGCATTAAACATTAGATTTTAAAGGTAATTAACACATTAAAGTTTACGAATGATGATCAACAGTTAATTTAAAGTATATTATTTATGATTTAGGGAGTAAGCAAGATTCTCTTTCTCCATCACTAGGCCTTTTCCCTTGGCTGTGCCTCAGGAAATAGGCCTGGTTTTGGGGTACTAGAATCATGCTATATCCCACTATGCTAGTATTTAACTGTATACTGTTTATTACATGACTTCCGGCAGCACATATTACACTAACAACCTGACATACAGCCAACTACAAAACATCAGTCAAGTGCCATAAAGATGTTCTCATGTTAAGACAGTTATAAATCAGATGTTTCATAAAAAAACTTACAAAAAATAAAACTAGTACATGTACAATGTTAATTTCTCCACTGTCGCAAAAAATTATCTTAACACTGGGAATCAATTTTTTAGGTTTATCCAATGACATCAAGAGCATATATGATATGGATTAGGCCCAATGACCACAAAATGTATGTGTGTGCTTTTAACAAAGCTTTAATACTCAGTACAGTACATGTACATTAGTTTTACTCTATCAATAATGCTAGAGGTGTGTGTAAAAGAGTCCAGAATACACATTGATTGAGAGCAGAAAAAGACACAAAAGTCTACATCAGGATTGTGCTGTAATCTTTTCTGGCAGAACCTAACAATCGGTCCTCTAAAATTGTGTAATCAAACTTTGCATTTTCCCCTGGTTCGCTGTTTATACAGGAGCCCTAAAAGACAGATCTACATTTTACAGACTGACTAAATTAAAGCACATAACAATAATATATTTTTATTGTTCATACAGACAAGCATTTGCAACAACAAATTGAGAGAGCAGTTATTGCTTTGATTGTTAATTGTTCGTTTAATTGGGATCTGACATTGTACTCAAGGGTATTTCACTTATATTATGACCGAATGCCTTCTTCACATTGTCTCTGGGCTAATTAGGATGGAAAACTGAGCGGAAACCTTGTAAAAAACATTGTAAATTGTAGCCGAAACCACTTTGTGTGACTCACCGATAAACTGGATGGTCAACAGATGGACTCAAATCTTGTGAATGGTACATTGAAGTAGGATTAATAAACGCACACGCTTAGCACTAAGCCGAGTCGGCAGGCATTATTACCTTGAAAGCTTGTCCATGTGAGTATGTCCCTAACTCAGTCTTTAAAGCGCTACATCTTTTCTCTCACTACAGGTATAAATGGCAGACCACTTTATCTCATTATCCATAGGTTACTCTTTATTCTGCTTCACAATTAAACCAAACCAAAAAGCTTTTAGGGTCTTGCTGGACCCCTGGGTCGATCTTGCTGACAATTCTTTTTCTAGTCCCATTAGACAAAGACGGTAGGTTGGAACCTCATGTATGTGAATATTTTTTAAAACCTTAGATACCGAGACTTAAGAATATCTAAATTTGGTGAATATCAAAAATTAACTTTGAGACTGATTTCAAATTAAATCTTCATAGAAAAAAAACAGTGCATTTTTGATGCGTTTATTTCTAAGAAAGTTATTACTAAAACACAAATTATTTGATTGAGCAGAAAATACGTTAAACTTGAAAAAAAGTGCATAATTTTTTCAAAATTTTGCTTAGAACAATCATAGTGGATTTTTTTTCTGTTTATCATTCAGAAATCATATACAAATTTCAAATTAATTTTGTCACTATGATAAAGTCTCAATGTTTAAATGAAATCAATCATTTTTTTATTAATAAAGAGGAGAATGGATTGGTCAGTAGTTAGAAAGGGAAACGTAATCGCTATTTATTAACGGTAATGGAATGAAGACAAGTGGCTTTACATAGACTTGTGGTCTCCATGCAATAGGCTTACACCCACAGCATTTAACTCACAAAAAAACAAAACAAAGGGAATGCCAAAAACTACGTGTTTCTGATAGTTGGGACTTCACTTTAAATTATGATAATGTCAATAAAAAGATTTGGAATTATCTGTATATTTACCACCACAGAATAAAAGCCAAAATAGCTTTTACATAGACTTGTTTGTGTAGCCTTGTGGTCTCCATGCAATAGGCTCTCAACATATATCTGGCTTATGAGAGTTAATAGAGGTGTGGGCAAATCATGACCCAAACAATTAGTCTCCTGATAACTCCTATCACCACATTCATCTGGGACTGAACCTGGCGGAGGTTTGCCAGTCCGAAAGCAGAAGAATCAATTTAGGACTCGCTATTAATTTTCTGCGAGTGCGTCTTTTATTATACAAGGGAATTTTCGGACATGTCTCATTAGGCATTTAGGATTTGAAATTACACACCTATTTCACAATTAAATTTTTGTGTTATTTTAATAGATAGTGAACATTCATCCAATTTTTGTTGTTTTGGATAGCACTTTCTTAGTTTAAACAGATTCCATTTCCAGAAATTTCCCTTGAATAGATTTAATTAGTGCGTCACAGCAAACAAAATCAATTAAAGAGTAGGTCATGTAATTAGGGCTGTTTCAGACTATAGTTATTTATATCGTATCTAAGGCTGCAGTCATGTAACTGGCTGTCTGAAGATTAACACTAGAAAAGACTTAGAGAGGTCTCTGATTAGAAATTTAAATGAAACTCTATTCTGGCAAAGCCGCAATGCTAGACAAAAGTGCGTTATTTTGTCAGTGTCTATATTGAGAGGTTTTTGTGTATTAATGGCTGCTGATTTAGGAGCAAAGAAATTTCTATCTCTTAAACTTTTTTTAAATTTTTATCATATTACATTGTTTCATGTCCATATGTGACACAGTTAACCAATACATTGTGATATCTAGCTATATGATGACGAGACATGACAAACAGCCAACCATGTCAGATAGATAGATTTGACTATAATTCAGATTGACGTTGATTATTGCAGTGCTTTAAGGTATATAGCTTATCAGATGTGCATGTAATCCAGGTTAACATCTGCGGTGTATAACTCAATTGGACAGAAAGCACTTGACTGTATGTCCACACAGAAATGTGGCTAGAATCACCACTTTGTTATTTGTGGGGTCTCAGTGACATAAGGGGAGCGAGACGAACCTCTGCAGTGCATTCCTCAACTTACTGTATGTACAAACAATAATGTGACTGGGACTCCCGATTTTGGTTGTGGTAGTGTCCCTGTGACCCCTTTGTAAGGGGAGCAAGGTAAACCTCTGCAGTGTATTGCTCAACTGGATAGAAAGCACTTGACTGTATATACAAACAATAATGGACTCCCCATTTTGGATTTGGTGGGGTTCCTGTGAACCGTTTACCAGGGGAGCCAGATAAACCTCTGATGTGTTTTACTGACCTGACTCTGGGTAGGCTGGAAGATGGCTTAGTCTTTCTTTGACCGATGTATATGGAGCTGGCATCTCTGGGATGATGTCATCTATACAGGTCTCTTCTGGAGGGGCATCCTGCAAACACAAACCAACAATAACATTTACAACTCAAAGGAATATTTAATTGTTATAAGTTAACTTATTTTGAAAATATCAGGAAGGCATATTCATAGGGCAATGCATAAATAGATTTGGCACAATATATCCTTAAAAGTAAAGTTATTTGATTGTTTGATTACCGTTATTTTAGATAATTTCACTTACATGATGGCATGCCAGCTCCATCTCAAATTAAAACACCCAAGTGGTCACTAAACAAGCCAACCACAAGATGCTATATAATTTTATGATTTCCCTAATCTTGGAGAGCACCAGGACAGCAAGAAATTCCCTCCAACCACTATCCATTTCTTACAAAATCTGTTAAAAATCAGCAAGACCTACCCTCATCATACACTCTATCTCTGAGATGGCCTGATCAGCTGAGAGTACCGGGTCCTCATTTTCTGCCTGTAAGCTGGACACAATGAGTGAATGCATATCAAAGGCCTGTGTGAGTTCATCATCATCAGAGAGGTCTAGGTTTTCCTCCTCCACCTCCTACAATCATACAGAATAAACTTCAAGTTTAATATCTCAATTTTAACTTGCTTATAGAGAACTAAAAATGAAAAAAAAAAAAACCCAAGAAAGCCTTTTTTGGGGGATAATTTATTAGTGAAATCAAAAAGTCAGTGAGATACAGTTAATTTAATATCTCCATTATCCATGGTTATAGAGAACAAAAACGAAAACAAAAATACCTTTTTCATGTGATAATTTATTGGTAAAATATGCAACTCTTTCAGAAATCAGAAATTAATGGTCTTTTTGATTTTACTTTGACGTATAACTTCATACTAATAAGTATTTATTTAAATGATGATAGATTGCATGTGACTCCACCACATACCCCAGCCCCACTGAGAGACTTGTATGTAGATGCACACCGAGGGAAATTCATGCAAACATATAACCCTAGCATAAGAGAAACCCCATGTCACCAGGAGAAATTTTGAAAATCACATAAGGGCCATCTCTAGGATTTGGAGAGAAATGTATGTTGTGTGCGAGAATTAGACATTTTATCCAAGATGACCTGTGTTATTATCTTTTCTGGCATAACCTTAAATTTGGTGGGCTACTCTAACATCTGCACTTTCCACTGCCTTAAAATACAATCTTCATTGAGAATCGGATGAAATCTTTTTTGTCAAAATCAGCTTGACAAAATGCAAATAAAGGCGAAGACAACAAACAATTGGGGAAACATGTATAGGTCCTTCTAAATTAAGTGTTTAGTGGCAGTCCATGGGGAGAGTCGAAACCCTGTTTTGTTCAATCTCTCCAAGTTTGTTTGTTTAATTGGTGTTTAACGTCGTACTCAAGGGTATTTCACTTATATGCAACGGCCACAAATACAGAACATCACAAACAAATCTGCTTCCTGTTACCCTTTAGCTCTACGAACACCAACAGAAAGGGCAACAGAAAGCAACCTCTTTTCTCGCCTCTTATGATCGACCGAGGAAGCCGAGGGAGTATTCTGCAGGGCTATGGCCCACCCGCTCTCTCACGGGGCTTATTACGATGGAAAATCAATAGGATTGTTTGTTTGATTGGGGTTTAACGTCGTTCTTAAGGGTATTTAAACCCAATGGGTGAAACCACACTGGACACCACTGGCAATACAGACACCATAAACAGATCCGTTACCTGCTCCTCTTTGGCTAGGAGAGCACCTGGGCAACCACCCGCGAAAATCAAGAGGAAATCTGGAATCTGGTAAAAACCACCCCGGTCATTGCCAGACCACATCGTGTGACTCACTCACATAGTCTTTTTAATCAGGTTTTGACAATAAAAATAAATTACCATAGAAAAAGTAGGTGTCATTAATGGGTAGATTGTGAATTCCTTTAGTCCATGACTTTTCACCCGGTTGACTCGTCAGTACTGCATTCTCATTGGCTAATGAAGAAGAAGAATAAAAAAAAAGGAATAAAATACAACATAGTATAAAACAAATATGAAATTTGTGATATGAAAAATGAAAAATTACCAAATTGTTGGTGAAACTATGGAATAATACATTTATGTGCGAAGTGTCACAATAAAAAAAACACAGACATATTGCTGAAGACAAAAGGTTACCAAAAATATTTTCAAGATACAAGAATATCAATGAAATGAGCTGTGATTAAAGATTCCAAATGCATCTTTCAGACGTGAATATGTTGTGAATATGTTTTGTAATGTCTCGTATGTATTTTTCATTTGTTTGTTTTTTTTTGTTTTTTTTTTTCATTTTGTTTGGTCGTCCACGTTGGTTGGTTGGTTGGTTGGAACATCAATTGAAATTTTCCATTAGGTTTTCCTTTTGGGTGTTGGGTGTTATTAGCAGGCAGGTAAGGCAGGCAGGTAAGTAAGAAGGTAAGTTGGATGTTTGGTTTGATGGATGGTGTTTACAAGATGTGCTCAACAGTTTTTTATTCATATGATGTATATATACTCCAGGGGCCTGTCTTACAAAACATCTGTAGTCTACATTGGACGTAATATGGGGTTTCCGGTTATGACATGACGACAACAGAGTGATGTCCCTTTGCCAAATTATGTTCTCCGTGTATGGCAAAGGAGGGCTAATCCATGAGTTTTAACATGGGCGGTATAGGGAACATTGCGAATTAACAAGTAAACGTTATGAAAAACTATTATTTTTGGCAAAAGTTATAATTTTCAAGCTATATTTTTCTGAAAACTCACGGCACACAATGTTAAAGAATAGTTTGACTGCCCTACAGTGCCGTAAAGTGACAAGGGACGTAGTTCTGTTGTCGTAACATGATAACTAGACACTCCCGTATAACCAAGACATCCAGTACTGATAACACTCAATCCCCTTGGAATACATGTACATATGTAATTACGTACAACATTAGCCTTGCATGCTTCATAAGAATGGGCCCTTGGGTTGTATACCCAATCTGTCACAACCCCGAATGTGGAGTGTTTGGAAAATTATTGTTCCTCCAGAGCTGAGATTCTGTCTGAGCTCACAAGAAACTGCTGATAGTCAGAAGCCAGGATACAGTTTAAGCAACTGTCCACTGCCCTTCTGTAAGTTTGGCTCCTGTCAGAAAAGCCAAACACCTATGTTAGTCACAAAAAACCAATTCTGGGTAACCCAGTTATTTCTCATACCCTTTATTTCTGAGTGCCAATGTCAGAATGTGCATTTGTTTGAGGGTATTTCACTTATATGACGTCAGTGTATTCCAACAATAAACTGACACTAGCACAAAGAGGTGAAGCGTTTCCATAATGTTAGAAAGTTAATTTCCATCCAGTCCAGTGCTAAGAAAAGACATCATTGCTGCTCCTCAAACAAAACTTTTTGTTTGATAAGAGTTTTATGTCATACTCAACGGTATTTCACTTTTATGACCACAGACTGTCAATTTCAATCTGGTTCTTGCCTAAAAACAGTGGAAATAACAAGAAGAAACCTTATAGAAACCACCCCTGTGTTTGCCCGACTCACTCATATACCTGATTGCACAGATGTTCTTGCACCCATGAGTGGTACATTGAATTTGGATCAGTAGACTAACATGCAAACCACTAAACCAGGGCGTTGGGCTGGGAATTTGTAAGAGGCTTTGACACAGTCTATATTCAAGCAATTCTTAAAGTAGAAATGTAATTGTGTTTGACTGGTTGTCATGACAGCATTTTCAAACCTTTTACGCAGTGTTTCCTCCTCCTGATATTTAGCATGGTTTGATTGGATGCGGAGAAGATACTGACGTTCAGCTGCATTCTCACGTCCACTTCAGCAGTTACCTCCCCTGTGCAAGGGAATTTCACCTGAAACACTGGAAACCAATAAAAACATTGATTTTAAAAATTTAGGTAAAAAAAAAGGACTGAAGTTTTTTTAAAACTTATTACGAAGGCGAATGCGCCTTAAAGAGGGTGGGAAGGAGAACTCAAAAAGTTATTTGACAATATTTTAATAAATTTTGTATAAAAAAAAACTAAAAAATATTATTATTTTTTTTTTATAAATACACTTAATAAAAATACTTTAAGGATTTTAAAAGACATTGAATGTACACCACGATGTTTCCTTGTTCAGTGTTTTGTATTGTAGAAATTACATGTATCTTTCACCATTAGAATAGTACATGTTCTTACAACTTATTGACCTGAAAACAGTCAAGCTTTAAGGCTTTTTTGGTAACAATACAATGGATGAAAGAGTCCTTTAAAAGCGAAGAGTTTTATTCCAAGCTCTCTGCATAACTTGGTTGATTAAACCAGTGATTGGTGTATTGAAGTAAGATTAGTAAGCCGACACTTGCCATCAAACCACAGCTGTGCGCCTCAACACACAGTTAACACTTGTAAACTAGAAATGAATGTAAATTGACCAAGCTCATTGACTTGTTTGATTTTACAACATACTTAAGGTTATTTCCCTCACATAATGCAGTGCCAGCCTAATGGGTGAAGGAAACCATCCTTGACTCCACCGACAAGAAGCAAATACAGCCAAATACAGAATAATCACAGGACTTAAATACTACACAGATTAAGTTTATGTTGCCCCTTAGTACAGAGAGCCCCAAAGCAACAGTAAGTTCCATCCCAACCCATCACACTGACCTGATAGAGCTGTAGGGACAGGACCATTGAGTGATATGTTAGCCTCTGGAGTGGCCATAGCTCGGAAGTTTGAAGACGTGAACGATAGACTGTAATACATCTGAAAAAATAAATATAAACATTGAAACAATTTTTAACTTCTCAGAAGCGACAGAATGTTTTCTTGTTTGTTCGTTTGATCAGGGTTTAATTTGAAACTTATATTACAATGGATATTCCATTAATTTCACACTGTTCTTTGCTTGAATGCAGTTGAATCCTCATAAAAAAGAGCCCCGGGATTGCTTGAGCCACATCTTGTGACTCACTCATATACCCGACTCAAACCGGTACATCAGAAACACATCAGCTTCATTATGCCCCTTAGCTCTGAGAGTACCCGGGCAACATGTAGCTCCTGTCAACGATCTGTGTGATAAGAGCGATTGATTGATAGTGTATTTTACGTAAGGGTGTTTCCCTTTAATATATGACAGCGACTAGCACAACCAAGATGTGAAGCATTTCTAATTGTTGGAAAGTTAGTTTTTCACCTGTGCTTAATAGTAAAGATAGCATTGCTACTCTCCAAACAAACTGGATTGCTTGATTTATTTTCTTACAATGTGTTTAAAGGGTATATCCCTATATCATGATGGCAGTGAATTCCAATAATACTTTCAATAGCAAGACAATAACTGTGATGTGTTTTGATACTGTTGTCAAGTTAAATTTCCTTCAGATAGCATTGTTACTCATCAATTTTGTTTCTGTGTTTTATTGGGGTTCAACATCGTACTCAAAGGTATTTCACTTATATGAAAAAGGATTGTCCACTTAGCACTTTTCTTTGCCTATAAATTACGGTGTAAAACCGAAAGGAAACCTCGTAAAAACCAGCCCTAAGATTGCAGAAGCCACATGTTGTGACTCACTCATATACCTAAGGGTCAAACGACAGACTCGATCCCCTGAACTGTACATCAATGTAGGATTAGTATGTGCACATGCTAACCACTAAGCCACGGGGGCAGGCCCTGTTAATCCTCCAACTTCCCTTAGCTAGAGTGCCATAAATGACTGGAGCGTGTACCGGAGTTAAGATAACAGATGAAAACCAATATTAATACTTACTGCAGAAGGTGGATGTTTTAAACTCTGCCATGTGAAATAAATATCTCGTATATCACTGGCTATCGGCAGATTGAAGGAGAGGGCGTAGTTATTAATGATTCCGTTCCGAACGTAATACAGCTCAGCAGTGATCCCTGAAAACATAAGCAGAAATAACAAAACTTAAATAAAGCTGAATACGTCAATAGTTTTAACACATTTCTATTTTACATAAGTTTTAAACGACATTTAGAAGTGGAGTAACATAATTATACACTTTCTGGATAATCATTTCTTGTTTTGTGATAGAACACAACATTTCGATACCTATGTCTGAATCGTCATCAGGTCTAAATTGACTAAAGAAAAATTGGAGAAGTAGAAGCTATATACCAGTATAAGGTAATTAAATAAACAAGGTGTAAATGTTCCTTTGAACAGCATGGACCATAACCACAGATAAGATACCTAACATGCTAACTGTATGTATAATAAGAGAATAGAATCTCTTAGATTTATTGGTGTTTCTCGCTTTGTTGAATTTTATTTTTACTTACATGTATGTATATATAAATGCAGTATGCTCTAACAACCTACTAAAAAAAATCATGAAATGTGGAGTGTTTTTTTCTGTTGAAAGACAGCCTGCCTACATGTATGTTTTTATACTGCTCGTTTATGATTTTCATAAAATTAGAGTCTTAAAATTGTTATCTTTTCACAAAAATGAATGGAAAATGAACTTCATATGGTTTCATAAATGTTTATAAGTAAATTTGTAATATTGCCAATATTGCCAACTTAAAAATGGGGATCAGCCCTCCTTGGCCGTAAAACAATACTGCTTTTTCCAGAGAGATGTCGCTCTGATCTTGTAACTTCACAAATCGAAACCCTCAAAATATTGCATCAATGTCTCCAGTCATCAATGGCTAAAACACACAAGAATACAAGGCCTAACCAGTGAGTAGATGTATTAATGTGGTTTAGACTTTTGAGAATTAACATCACTAAATGCTACAAGGGAAGTTTACATAATAATAATAATAAAAAAACCAAATTTTATTAATTAAATAATTGAATTTTAACTTCACTAAAAGGAAATTAAAAACAAGGAAATCAAAAGTAACAAAATGCTTACGTATGTTTTTAAGTTTGGTGAATCTATCTTTTTTTCTTCTCTTGGGATTGCTTTTCTACAATCAGCAAAGGTCAATAACTCTTGCCGATTGAATCAAGTCAGAAAATTGCTTTTGGTCTATAAATATGCCATGAGGTATCAAATTTATTCCCTAATAAACCAGACAGAGGGCACTGGGGTGCCAGTGAGTTAATAACAATGCAAGAGGCTAACAGCAGGTTAACAGATTTATGACTACAAGCTAATACACTAAATCTAACTCTGCATTATCTGAAAGGAAGTTCTGCTATAATTTTCAAAACATAGTCCTCTTTTTGGTAAAACCCATTATCAACCAATTAGATTGAGCAATTTTAGTAGGCAATAAAAAAATGTAACTAGATGACTTTGTTTGAAATTGAACTATAGTAATAGGCTAATAGCTACTATCAACTCAAAATCAAACAAAAACAGATCCCTCGGAAAACTGCATAAAAATTGAAGAAAAGTTCGAATCTACATGTGTGCAGTCTTTTATAAAAATGATAAGCTAATCACAAAACCAATAAGAGTATATAATTTTCCTCATTATAATGACCATTGTCCATCGAAATCATCTTTTCCTGAAAGTTACATGTTTGACGCTTATATTGGCCAACTGTAATGCCCATCTGTCTTGCCATACAAATCAGGCCTTCACAATTGTAGTGAACAGGAGAGCTTAAAATCACACACCTGGTTGGTTTTAGGAGAGTATTTTCATTATCTAGGAGAGTGAATTCTATTTAGCATTATGCTGAATTGGAAAATCTGGGAGAGCTGCAAACAGTGTACCTTAATCTTTAACTAGATGAGGGTGAGTGATCACTCTTGTCAAATGTGAAGCCCTGATAAACATCAAGGATTATAATTATACAATTTCTGGATAACCACTTCTTGTTTTGTGATAGAACACAACGTTTCGATACATATGCCTGTA
>JARFOD010150477.1:0-12529 GCA_031763545.1 Mopalia muscosa | reverse complement strand
TCTTCTGGGTTTTCCACTGTAATAAGGCTAGGTGCAGTGTGAAGTGGACAATCCATCGTCATATTAGTGAAATACCTCTGAATAATAAAAACTATTACACTTTAAAACCAAGCAAAGGTATAAAGCTGCAGGTGAAAATTATCCCGTTCATAACTTATAAGAGAAAGCACTATCTATTTTGTTGTTGGAAAGATTATAAAAAATCAACACAAGATCTGATAAACATATAACACAAACTATCTATTTTTGTACTCTTTGTTGATATGATCATTGTGGATATCCATACGTTCTTCATGGCCTTTGTATTGGATACTGATGGTCCTATAGCTTACCTTACAAGTAAGAAACCACAGGTTCACCTAGTGTAATAAAGACATTTACAGTCATGGTGCAGATTACAGAGTGGTTGTTCTCCGTTTTCCACTGTCAGGAATGCAAGGTCTTCACACAATCTGTTTGTCTTGTAATGGAATAGTACATGTATATCAAGGAAAATTATGTAATCAAGTTTATTGAGGGCATTTTCCATGACGTGGAGGTTGCAGAGTGGTTCTCTGTTCTCAGCTGTCAGAAATGCAAAGTCGTTATACACATGTACCAGTGAAATAGGCTTGAGTTTAAACGAAGCAGTCTTGGATATGCATAAAGTAAAAGTAAACCAACAAGAGAACTTGCATTATAAAATGACAGAAACTAAAGCAGGTGTATATTTACCTATATTTCATATATTTAAGTTAAAATTTATCAGTAAGATTTAATAATAATTCTTACTTATCAGATGATAACAAAAAATGTTTGATTGAAAACTGTTGCCACAACTTGAAGCATTTTAAACATCTCACATTCTGCATTATTAGTCAGTATTCCTGAAATTCCATATATTTTTGTAAATGTTCAGAAATTTACTGGTTTATTGGTAGTAATTATGAAGATGGAATAATTCTTGCCAATATTTGCCTGTCCTATTTTAAGTATTTTTAATAGCGTGTTGTTTTACTTATAAATAGGATGGCAGTGGTAATAAATAATGAGCCATGGTTTTGTATATGTATTCTGAAGCTTATTATATTGTAATTTGCAGGTACTGATAGTAGCGTTTTTATATGCTATCATTCGACTACGTGTCTATGGAGTTATCACATGCATCCCTATTTAATAGTCAGATGTGATTGTACCATGTTTCTGGCTCACTTGTCAATCTAAATTGCCGTACAACAGTAATTTCAGGTGTCTATCATGAAGCGTTATTAAAATTAATTCGGTCTGATTGTTCAAGCCTGGCAGATTTTGTCTGGGGCATTTGTTTATTACTCTGCTTTGCTTAGTCGCCTATGAAATTGCCTGTTATGGTGAGCTGGTTGGGTTATCGAAGCCCAGATGCTTTTGTACAAGTACGTTATCTAAGAAGATGGTATAAGAGATTTAAACTTAAAGCTTTTACCTGTACACTTTAACAAAGAATTTCCTTTTTTTCTGGTGTAAACTTTTGAAAAATATAAGTTTTAAAATTCTAGAACAAATTGTTTAATTATGTGTTTAACTAATCAACATCGAGATCCTTTGTTTTATTCAGCAGTCTGCTACATTGAAGTGCATTCTTTGATTTGGATTTTGTTTTTTACAAGTGTATTATCTAAGTAAGAACATTGTAAAATAGACCTAAACTTGATGCTTTTACCTGTATATTTTAACAAATTATTTCTTACCTGTGATTTAAACTTTTGAAATAGTATCAGCTTAAAATTGTAGCTTTTTAATTATGTGTTTCACTATAAATCAACACCCAGATGGTTTTTTTTATTCAACTTTCTGCTACATGTTTGATTTGGGGTTTGCTTAAATACTAAAAGTTATTTCGGACTTCCTTTTGTATCTGGCATGGGTGGTTGTAGGGAGCTTCCTGTGGATATGGTGCTCACAGAGCTAAGGGGCAAAACATGGCAGAACTGCTGTGGCATCTTTCTGTTGCCTCTAGTGGTTGTCCTGTCTTGCTTTTATTGCCAGAGACGTCTGGCCTGGAAAGCCATTGTTTGAGTGAGATAAGTACCATGAGTGTGTAAAACCCCAATCAGACCAGGCCTGCGGCCGTGGCTTAGTGGTAGTGTGTGCGCTTACTAATCCTACTTCAATTTACTATTCACTGGATCGAGTCTGTCTGTTGACCATCAGGTATATGAATGAGTCAGAGTCGGATGATGTTGCTCCGGCAATCACAGGGGTAGTTTTTAGGAGGTTTGCTCCTGGTTATCCAACCCAATTAGTAAATGAGAAGTGTGAAGTGGAAAATCCTTCATCATATAAGTGAAATACCCTTGAGTATGATGTTAAACCCAAATCAAACAAACAACAAACCAATCAGACAAACAGATTTATTTGACTGGCAATGAATGCACGACTATTACTTAACATCCAGGTGTGATAATATAAAATGTACATAACAAATCCGCTTTATGTGTATTCTTAGCTCAGAGATAATCCAGGTAATGGGAAGCTCTCTCCAAGCACCTGTCAGCAATCATCAATGATAAATTCTGGCTATTTGGTGATATCTGATTTAATTGGTAATAGAAAGGTATTGAATAGGTATAATCTTTAATCAATAATGAGCGTAATTAAAGCTGAAGGCACACACCATACAGGTCTCATTTATCTATTCTCTATCATTATCTTTAACAAAACAGGTACATTGTAAATCCATAGCTTTTTGATAAATTCTAGTAAAACAGTACTGAAAAATACATCTTTGTATTTAGTGGGTGGTTGGAGAGAGCTTCATGTGTCCTAGTGCTCTCAGAGCTAAAGGGGAAACAGGAATCGGATCTGTTTGTGGTGTCTTTATTTCGTCCTGTTGTTGCCCTGTATTCATCCCATCTTGTCTTTGTTTGTTGCCGGGCCCACAGCCGTGGGTTAGTGGTAGCAAGTGCACTTCCTCAACTGAACCTGCTACGATTTACCGTTCACTGGATCGAGTCCACCTGTCAACCACAAGGTATATGAGCAAGTCACATGTTGTGGATGCAGCAATTGAGGGGGTGGTTTTTACGAGGTTTCCTCTCGGTTATCCACTGTAATAAGGCTGTGTACATTGTGAAGTGGACAATCCGTCGTCATATAAGTGAAGTACCCTTGAGTACGACATTAAACACCAATCAAATAAACAAACAAACTATTTGTTTCCAGTGTATTGAGTGTGTCGTCATATAAGTGAAATACCCTTGATAAATACTCTTACCGTACCTTTGGTGGGACACTTGTTCTCTCACAAAGAAATCAGAAGAGTGAAATAACTATAAGTATGGCGCTAAACAATAGCATACAAGTGGCTGACACTGTTAGCTAAATCTTATTTAAAACACTCTTAACCTGAGACAGTGTTGAGTTTTTCTATATCCTATCAAAACATATTACGTAAATTTGTTTGACGGAGGCCTAATGCAAAATATTTTCTAGTAAAATAGTGGCATGGCATTTCTTGACAGGGTATCAGTTAAGGCTAACGTATTGGTTGTCATAGAGGACATGTTTCTATTAGCTATGTCAAACAAGTCATCTATCAAGAAAATAGCTCTAGTTTTGAGGATGGTTTTCCAATAAACATGACCTTTTTGTTCTTTACCATATCCTTGTTATATCCATAGTGAGTATATGATCCAGCGACAGATAACAATTAGGCCTCTCCTGTGGATATAATAGGTGATATGTATCACTGCTCTGTTTCAGAAGGATAATTCATCAATTTCAGTTGGATTCTCGGCGCCAATTTGATATAGCGGTATATGGAATAAGCAAATAAACCATACATGTTTCAATCATCGTGATATTTACCTGCTCATCATTGATTTATTTGTAATTTTAAGTCCTAAAAAGTTTGAAAACCTTCCATAAAAACAAATATATGATAACTCTTGTTCATTTTAAAAAGTAATTTCATTATTAGCACATGGATGTAGATTAAACGAGCCCCACAAACCATCTCCTGTTCTAGATAAACTCCCAGATGCAAGTCTGTAAATAAATCTTTATCTTGAGTTGTAATGGGTAATCTACAGACATCTTGAGAGGTAATATCTGTGGTCAAATTAATTTTTCATATTATTCGCAAGTAAATATAGTAGTTATAACATCCAAATGGTAAGCTACTGCAAGCAGGTGAATTCAAAATAGAAGATGTCACTGGAGGGCTGTGAAATCCATATAGGCTCACGGAAAGCAGCTTATAAACAACTACAACGGGAAATAACAGCCGAATTCTGAAAGAATTTGTCAGGTTATATCAGGTTATATATATATATATATGACAGCCTTTTGGGGAGTTTATTACACACACGAGAGAAATATTATAGTTGCACTATGTTAGTGCCGTTTTACCGCTGTGTAGGATACATAGACTGCTGATGACAGTGCTGGTCCGGCAGAGGCTACTCAGTAACACCTGAACTGATAGTCTTGCCATTTGTCTTCGACAAAACAAACATTGACTCAAGCCAAATATTTCTTGGCTGACCATTCAAATAGATTCCATGAACTTATTTTGCTTCGTCATAAACATCCCTCCAAAAATGTTCCATGGGTGTTTCTACCAAATTTCTTGACATCCTTTAGAACTATAAAACTAGGCCACCCTGTGTTATCAAAATCCTTGATCTCCACTGATCAGTTTAATGAAGTACAAGGGTAGTGTAACTTGGAAGAAGGATAAACTCATTTTGAACTCAATATTTCAGCACTTTATTTTGCGATAATCAGGAGAGTATCAATGTGGGTATTTCCAGTGATAAGTTTAATATAGTACAAGAGTAGCTTTATCTCTCAAGAACAATACACTTATTTTAAGCTCTACATTTCAGCGCTTTTATTTCCCATCATCAGGAGAGTGTTATGAATGTGGAGAGTTTGGGTTGCTGATTCTGTTGAGCTATACTGTGCCAGCATAGCTCTCTTGTTTATGTTTTCATTGTAAAAGTTCCAGCATATAAAAAAAGTTTCCACAGCTTTCATTTTAACCACTTTGGCAGAGATTAGATTGACATTTTTGATTGCCTCCGTAATTTGTGCATGACATCAGTGTAGCTCCTGTAGCCAATCCATTAGTGTCACGGAAAAACTTTTTTGCAACCTTTTCATTTGCATATTAATCTGATTACGTATATATTTATTTATACATAATTTTGTTGATCACGAGCGACACATTATCTAATCAATTTGAGTGCATATTGGGTTCAAATTGTCTCATTTATCTGGTTAGCTTAATATAAACTCGTTTTAACAATTGATATATGTTGATGAAAATGAGTTATGACAGACCTTTCAGACACAATAAGTTCGATCTATGTGTATGTTGGATCTAGTGTAAGATATTGAATTTTTCTCACGCTAAGTTCTTGTCCTGAGTTATCATGCTCTCCATATTTCGCCGCGGGCGGTTGGAGGGCTCTTCATGTTGCCCTGGTGCTCTCGAGCTAAAGGGGAACAGGAAGCCGATCTGTTTGTGGTGTCTGTATTGGGTCTTGTTGTTGTCGTCCTGTATTTGTACGGTCCTGTCTTTGTTTGTTGCTGCCTTTGTTTTGTGGTGTTGAGGGTGGTTTCTTTCACCCACTGGGCTGGCATGTCGTCATATAAGTGAAATAGCCTTGAGTTTGACGTTAAACCCCAATCAAACAAACATACCATATTTGGGTAGGCCCATGGCCATGACTTATTAGCTAGGGTGTTGTCCTACTAACCATACTTTGTGTACCTCTCATGTGTTAGAGTCTGTGGATCAACCATCAGGTGTGTGAGTGAGTCACTCGATGTGGCTCTGGCAATCATCGGAATGATTATAACAAAAGTTTCCACTTAGTTTTCTACCATATTTTATCCTAGAACCATGTTACATTGACAAATCATTGCCAAATAAATGAATACCCTTGAGTACAACATTAAACCTCAATCAAATTGACATGAGTGAAATATTTTTCAGTATGACTAAAATGCAAATCAAATAAGCCATAACAGTAAAACTGGATTTGGCCTCTTTTTAAACAAAACCTTAAGGCAGACTGGAGGGAAATCAATATATAGTTTGCCTATGGTCATCTCTCCATTTCTACCAAGCTTTGTGTTTTTATAAAAACAAATAATACTCATAAATTTCAAAAATATAAATTTCCTGATATTTTTTAGAGTTAGCCAGACATTTTTCCTGATGATGAATTTGAAGATTGTTGTGGTATATGTTCTGTCTATGTACTCAGGTCGCTGATTATCCATGATTATATGTTTGTAGAGGAGCTTGTTAGTGGTGATATGGCCCATGAAGCACATAAAGTAGTCCATCCATTATTGTTACATCGATGGACTATGTTATTAGGTGTTAGACTGATCCCAGTCTATCATTGCTCATCATGCCTGATAACACTCACTCTATTTCTCCATTAAGAGTGGGTGGGGTGGTGCTAAGTGCTAGACATAGCCCTAGGCCTCAGACACAAGACTAAAGATAAACCTTTAATGCAGATGAGTTTCGTCAGCTCGATAAGGGCATACCGCTCTCTCCTGTTTCAAAGGCACCACATTAGCCCTAAATTCAATTAACTTTCCATTGAAACTTGTTACACGGCCTGAAGACATAACCAAACTCATATAATACAACCTTGGTCTTCTTCTGGCTCTTGATGTTTATTCTTCTAATGCTAATTATGTTTTATTATTTTATTATTTATTGTTTTCAATTTGGTTAATGTTAAAAATATCTTTATTTTATGTTTAATGTCAAATATTAATGAGCTTATGTTATATTCATTGTTGACTGTTTCAAAAGCCTTATTAACAAACTTTATGCTTAAATGGGTGCAAGGAAGTTTATTTAAGAAGACAACTCGTTTACTGGATCCGTCTTATTTTTCACCAAAATGATATACCAAAGTACATCTAGACTTTATGATAAAGTTTGCTAAGGAGAAATTCATTACTTGCTAAAAAGATAATGGCTGCAAAAGTCAACACTAAGTTCCGACTGAACGACCAAAATGTTTTTTAAAATCTGTTTTCAGTGAATGTTAAGCCTAAATTGATTCTGACATTCTTGTATCAAAATAATTTATTTATTTTAAACCATTTTTCTTACCTAGGGAGTTTATGATATTGAGGTCTTGTCTACATTGGATTAAGTAAATGCGTACACTCCGTCACGAACAATAAACTGTCTATTGATAAACCCTTTACAGCCGTCCTCACTGGTTTATTCTGATTAGTTAAAGTTTTGTTAACAAGCTATCTGTTGACCACTGTTGTGGACACTGGCCGATTCACATCTTCTTGTGTCCACTCTTTCTTATCGTGTACGGTGTTACTCTTTTAAGGCCATTAGAAGCCGCATACTGAGGCTAAGTCTGAAGTCAACACCAATATTTGTACCTTCTTCCCAAGGAGGAGTTAAATCAAGGGATCTCCGAGATCGAGAAACTGACATGTACATGAGAGGTTTAATGGGTGGCGTCTATTCCCTCTGATAGCATCCCCTTCCGGCAGAGTCGTCCACAGGCCGCTGACCCATGCCTTAAGTATAAGGCACCAGTTCAATTTCCTGACCAAACTGTCTAGCTTATTAGAAAATGCACCAAGCATTAAATTAGACCAATTGCTCTGTGCCTTCGCTGAAATTAAGAGCATTGGAGGGCTGCCAGGCAAGAAAAAAACACGGCCTCCTTCCTATTAATTTGTGTAAAGGGCATCTTCCTGAGGAAAATTAGACGAAGAAACAATTCTATTCAATTAATTTCTTGTGGTAAATTTACTCCTGGTGGTTTTGTCAGGCATCCTCCTTCTCCAATTTCATGCTATTGGCCAGGTATTAATTTTCTTGTTTTTCTGGCAGCATTTCCCTGTTTTCTCCATATCTCACTGTCACAACTCCCATCTCCTTTTATAATGCCATCCTTTTAACAAAAAAGGCAAGGTTGATCTAAGTGGATTTTATAGTGCATATTTTTTTTAAATAACAAAATCTACATCACATAGTTGCTTTAATACTATAATAAATTTGAGAAACATCGCTGATCAAAGAGTTTGATGTTTTTGGAGCTATGAAGCAACAAAACGCTGATCTGTTTGTGATGTTTTTGTATTAAATTTTGTGTGTTGTGTGTTGTGTTGTTAATTCACGGTGGGGTCAAAGATGGATTCCTTCACCCATGTCACTAACACGCTGCCATATAAGGGAAAGAATAGAGTTAAACCTTAATACATGTAGAAAGAAATTTGACGATAAATTCCAGGTTTTCATTTAACTTTGAAAAAATGTCTTTTTGTACATTTTGACATCATTGTCTAACACTCGATATATCAAAGTGCACCTTATGCAGGGAATGATATTCGTGTGTTCGCTGATGTTCAATTTCAGTTTCTTTACTAACACGTTTATTGGTATCCAAAGGTTGGATGCCCTCTGGCTTAAAGTAAGCCAAGCCATTTCTTTGAAGGGTAGCAATGCTGTCTTTTTTTTAGCACTGGAGGAAAATGAACTTTCCAGCATTATGGAAATACTTCACATCATGGTTGTGCTTATGTCAATAATTATTTGAATACACCGTCGTCACATGAGTAAAATAACAATCAACCAATCCCCGTTGAGAGGAAAAAGAAGAAATTTCTGTTTTTAACATCCTAGGCAGCTTCTTGTCCAAAGTATAAATGGCAAGTGGTCCGGCCACTGCTGATATTGGCCGGTGGATTTTACAAGGTTTCTTCTTCATTTTCCACTTAACAAAGGAAACAAAAGTCATTATGTAAGTTTAAAAAACTTGAATATGATATTAAACACCTAACAGATTTCACCGTTTTTTGTTTTTTTTTTGTGGCGATACCTTATACATGCGTTTTATGATAACATATCTGTTTAACACACAATGTGTTTTTATTTTGATTTTCAATACCTGATGTGTTCATTCTTCATCTGTTCTTCATGAATCATTCTGGTGGGAAGTAGGTCTAACACATGGCATAAACTTTGATGAGGCTTGTAAATGAGTGTTTATGTGGGGAATATCTTTGGGACAATGACATATCATCCATCAGAAATCTAGTATGGCTGCCTTGAGGCTATAGAGACAAGCAAAATAACGTTCATTTTCTGCCGGCACCGGACATATTAAACTTCAAAAGCTTGTCAATAACTGCAGCCAAGAAGAGCCCTCCAGGCAGATGGAAAATATTGCTTCTAAATATTGTTGATAGCTCGCGTGGCCGTAATATCTCTGATCTTAATTTCTCCTGAAACGGTCGGCCATTTTTTCATGTGTTATACAAAGAGATCCTTCTATAGCCCATCTATCCGAGACAGATTACATTTATAGATCTTCGAGGAGACAAGATGCAATTTCAGCAGTTTAATAACACCTCTTTTCAATTGTCCCACGATTTATTCATAGAAACTGGACAAAATAAACTGGAAATGTTCGTTTCACACCTGCATTGCAATGAGTCATGCTGTGCAAATTATTAGACAGGATGTAATAAGTTTCCTTGTGAATAAATAACATTAATGTAAGGCTGGATGATTCCGATACAACAGATGCATGTATTGATACAAACTTTATGTGAAAAAACAAATATGAGTCATCCCACGAGTACTGAAGCTCTATGAACATTGGATGAGGAAAACTTTACTCATTGTATTATGAAATTCCTGAACAAAATCCAATGTCTTTAACTTTTTGTAATAGGCTCGATGAGCAAAACTCATTTTTCCAATTTTGTTGCCTGCAGTTTTTTTTTTCATCTTAAGAGTTCTACATGATGTGGAAGAAATTTGATTGTAGCTGGAGATGTAGTTAGAGTGTTTTGTTCTAGGGTCATTCAAGGGATTGTAATATGGTGAATATTCCCTTCTCTCAAAACAGCTTCAGATATTATTGTTTTCTTGGGGTTTATTTTCAAGGCCCACAAAAACCACACAAGAATTTGCCGGAGTAACACTGCGTGACTCACTCACTTTTTTTGTTGTGCATCATAGTTTCAAAACCATGTAGAGTTGGGTACCTCATAGAAATGTTTAATGCATTGACCTGTTAAAGACTTTTGGTGTATTGTATTGGGTTCTTTAGTTGTAAGGGTCCATACACTGTGGCTAAGTGGTAGCATGTGTGCTTCCTAATCCTACTTCATTTTACTTTTCACGGGATCGAGACTGTCTGTCAACCATCAGTTTCCTCTCGGTTTTCTACCGTAATAAGGCTAGGAACAGTGTGGTGGACAATCTGTCATATAAGTGAATATATGTGAGTATGACGCTAAACCCCAATCCAACAAACTTCAGCTATAATTATTGAACCACATGTTACTATGTCTAGATATGGTTCAACATAAAAAGTCACAAAATGAATGAAAATAGCCTACAATAAAGGCCCCAGGCCATGGCTAAGTGTCTAGTGTGTGCTTACTAAACATACTTTATTCAATAAAATATCCACATGTTCGAAAACGCTTGTCGACCATCAAGTATATGGAGGAGTCATATGATGTGACAGGGATGTTTTTATGAGGTTTGCTCTTTGATTTCCAAGGTATTTAAGCAAGGAACATTTTGGAGTGATCATTTTGTCATCATATTAGTGAAATACCCTTGGGTACGGCATTTAACCCTTGGCTAATCCAACAAATAAAACAAAAATCAAAATCATATAGAATTGAGTGGACAAGGGTAAATGCGTGGTCAGCTGTACACTTTTGTTGTATCTTATAGGTTTTTACCCTCATCCTTATTATTGATATCTTTTATTTGTTTTATCCTCCTCCAAATACTAAACATTTAACATCCAAAGTCACAAAATTAATGAAACTAGCCTACAGTACATCGCCAAGGTGCAGATTGTACATTCCAGAAACAGATACTTTCCTCAGTTTGAATCAGGTTTTTCCATGTCAGTATCATTTTGCTACTCCTGCAATGATGCGAAGGTGAAATCCATGACCTATAGCTGTATACGAGTTAGTTTCATCGGAGCTTCCTGTTTTAATCTAGCAGTGTAGTCATGTATGCTTATTAGAAGTTTGCAGGAAGATTGATTAACATGGTAGCTGAGCGGTTTTATTCACACCTGATTTTTCATATTGATTTCACAAACTCAATAACTGTCGCTGTTTTTCATTGGTTTCCCTTGAGGCGGAGTCAAGTCCATGCTTAAAGTCGATGGTCTGGATGACTTCTTATGGAACTCCGGTATTGAAAGACGGACCTCTTTCTCTCATGAATCCATGGATGACATCAGATTTTTCACCTCGCTCATTTTTGTATTTTATTTCCGATATTGGGTCAGACGATTGCTATCATTCTGAATGGTCTCCGTTGATTTGCTTATGACATTGTGACAAAAAAAAAGGACAGGGATCACGTCTGAGAGACATTGATCAGCTTCTGGTTAGTAGAAGACACAATGATTTCCCAATATTGCTTTTCACGGTTTGCTGCTTCAGATCAGTGGGCCGTAAAATAATCACAGCGCTGCAATTTAGTGTCAACAGCATTGGGCACTAACGGCAATTGTTTCCCCCAGCGGCGAATTGAAATCGACTAAATCGAGAGGTCTAATATAAGGAGATTGCCTTAAGGCTTCTCTTGGAAGCGAACAGTTTTATAAAATGAAGTCAGAATTGTTACATTTCTTAGAGAGTAATAATGGTCTCTTTCTTTGTGGTGAAAGTTATTGAAACTTTTCCACTTTCATCTTACTGGTGTAAGCCTTTTGTCAAACCGTAATAATCCAGTTTCTTTCTCAATTCCAAGATGTCATTTCATGTTACTAGAACCGTCTCAGTCGCTTGAGTCACTTGCACTGACTAAGTCTCTTCAATGTACCTCATAGGACACCTTTCAACCTTGAGAATAAGGGCATTTTTCAGGTTTTTCCAGGCCTGTGCTTTTGGGTAGAATGGACATAATGGGGTCTCCCTATTCTAAAATATAAACCGTTGTACTTCCTAAGGTGAGACATTGACTCTTAGATACACCTGGTCCATCTTCTTTTATTTGCTGGGCTGTGGCTGATAGGTCGCCCCAAATATTGGAGGAAATTAATGTGCGATGGTCTGGCACTGGGTACGAGAGTTGTCTTAGTCTAATCCACTATAGAAACTCTCGTGACAATACCAATGATGTTGTACAAAGTGCATCGAGAATAACTTAATACTTTTATTTTACACAACTGGGAGAAAAGCAGCAGCCTACACACCAGTTGTGTGTCTACTCTAGAATAATTGCAATAAAACTGCCTCAGGAAAACTCTAGCAGAGCGATCAGCGTGAAAAGGGGATTTCCGTGGCTAGACTATGACTGATATGCGTTTCTGTGTGACAGTCAACAATCTGTTTATCTGTGTTTTTTTAAATCGGCTTTATGTAAACTTCAGACTGTCAGTATGCCATATATAGGCCTTTTTTTTTTTATATAAACTTTATTGTAATGATGTACACAGTAAGCGATACGCTTATATTGTGTACCAAAAGCATGGATTAAATATATGTTTTTTCAATATTTATGTACATTTATCCC